>JAABPQ010001040.1:0-27436 GCA_033439865.1 Alcedo quadribrachys | reverse complement strand
TTTCTTTCTTTCTTTCTTTCTTTCTTTCTTTCTTTCTTTCTTTCTTTCTTTCTTTCTTTCTTTCTTTCTTTCTGTCTTTCTTTTTCTTTCTTCTTTCTTTCTTTCTTCTTTCTTTTTCATAGATTTGCCATGTCTTTCTTTACAGATTTTACAAAGTCCACTTTCTCTCCATTTTTAAGGCAAAAGAACTAGTCCATGATAAGGCAACTTTTCCTACTGGCTACAGACATCCCTCTGCTTGTGCTGTCTCCTGTCAGTTGCACCCAAGACCATGTGCAAGGATCATCCACCTTTCCATTTCAGTGTTTTGAAGTTGCCTTAGTCCTTCAGAAGTAATCCAGGGCTCACCTTTTATCCCACCCTTTCCTTCCATCCTCTTTGAATATTTTTTTCCACACCATTGGTGGCAAAGTGACCTCAGTAGCAGCTGAATTGAGCTATGCCCTGCTTACAGATTCTGCTTGGAAAATTTTACACAGGTAGGAATGAAGACTATGCTACCAGCTGTAGGATTAGAAAAGGGTGATGATTAGAGTGAAATATATGAGCAATATAAGTTTGTTTCTTCTCATGTATGTAGGATTAGAAATCTATGGATTTCATAAGAATTTTGGTGATTTATTTCTAATCATGAGGGAAATTGAGAACCTGTACATCTTCTTTTCAATAATTTTAGTAACAAATTAGAGATTACCTGGTCCTGTATATTTCGTATGCTTTTTAACTAAACCTCTAATGAAACCATGATTAATGAAAACCTTAAGAATACATATGAGCTAGACAAGTTCATTAAGTTCTGGGTGACTATTTTTTTCCAGCCCACAGAAACACCATGACATTGCTAGTTAGTACACCTAACATTTTACTCTTGCATTTCTACCAAGCTTTGTTATACATAGAATCTGAGCACTATAATTAAGAAGACTATGTTTAAGACTGTGTTTAAAGAGGCTGCAGTTTAAGTTACAACCTGAACAAATATATAGAATAACTTCAGAAGAAAGAACAAAACCAAAACAGAATCCGAACAATTCTAGAAATTTACTCTTTCATTCTAACAATAGCTCATTACTGGAATTGAATAACAGACTAAAGACTGCCTCTCTGCTTTTCAATTCATCAGGCTTAAGCAGAAACAGGACTGCATCTTTGGCCTTTGTTGCTGCTGCTGTCCAAGCTTATTATCATATGAATATCTAGTTATTGTTTTATAAATGTTCACATTTCGGGAGCTCCCTGCTTTCTTTTCTCTCAGTAGACTTTACAATATCCACCTTCATTATCATCATGTGGCAGCATTGCTCTTCGCCTGCATTTGCTACTTTAAAAATTAATGCACTGCTATTTTCTGAATATTGTACTGCATAAGCTCCTTATGAGTACATTATGCTATCAAGCAAGCACATGCATAAAAGCTTCCTAAACTGCTATTCTTTCAATGAAAATACAGCTAGTTCTGCTTCAAAGGCACTTCTTTTCACCTGCAGATGGACTTGCTCCTACACTTACTCCTCAATTCATTGTCTTTTATTTGTGTCTGCAAATCTTTAATTGCCTTTAATTAGAAAAAAGTAAATTCAGTGCTTTAATCTTGCAAATACATTCAATCATAATTCTGTCTGGGATGAATACCAAATTCTATTCACTGACTGATCTCTGTAACAAAGGTATATAAATTTATTGTCCGTTTATATAGACCACATCAATTAAGCCACAATGGAAAAGCAAATAGATAAGACTGAAAATATTTGAAATGAGAAATGTGCAATCTAAATTTAATTACTCAGACAAATTATTTGAAGATGAGTTATTTGCAGCATGCCAAAAAACCTGACAGATAGTAAAATTTGCTAATCAACATTACAAATTTAAAAATCCTTTCAACACTTTCACTATAATTTGTAATAACCAACAAACTGCTGTCCTGAATATCTCTGTGTTGGTATTATAGTAATAATCAAAACATTAGTAAGACATTTTGCATACAGTAGCAATCCATTTTGTATGTTGAAATATTGTTTAAGGTGTAATAAAGCTACAGCTGCTGGGTGAATTTTAGTTACCAGCAGTAGTTAAGTAAAGTACAGTAATATAACTGATTCTTAAACCCATACTAAAAAGTATACAACGGTAATTAGAAAGTACAGACAGGCTACACCAAGCCTTACTGTTGAACTAGAAGTGTGAAATCACACAACTAGTTAAGCTGAAATCCATGTTGTTATTATTATTATTATTTTTCTGGATTAGCAAAGTTCCCAGGAACCCCACAGAATACCCCCCAGAACGAACACAGAACAAGAAAACTCTCCTCTGATCTTTTTGGGATTTCCACAGTCTGACTTTTGAGCATCCCCTTCCTCTCCTTATGGTCCCTGGGCTTTAAACTAGTCTTATAGGATAGGTTAGGTTACAAGGGATTTCTGGGGTCATATTCACTGGATTGACTCTGGTATGTCCATATACTCCTCCTAGTTTCCTTGAAGATGGGCAGGGCATTTTCTTTTTTACAGTCATCAGGGACCAATGTTCTGGGACTAGCTAAATGACCGACAACTCAGGGAGAATTTGACCATAAAATCACATTGTCTGGAATGCCTTCATATAACTACAGTAATTAAAGTGTACCAACAGAATTCAGTAAGGTGTCTGTAAATAGCAAGTCAATGGACTTGTCAAAAGACATAGATTTACTGGAGAGAGTCCAGTGCAGGGCCACCAAGATTATTAAGGGAGTGGAGCATCTCCCATATGAGGAGAGGCTGAGAGAGCTGGGGCTCTTTAGCCTGGAGGAGACTGAGGGAGGACCTCATCAATGTCTATCAATATCTTAAGGGTGAGTGTAGAGAGGATGGAGCCAGACTCTTCTCAATGTCATCCAATGACAGGACAAGACGCAATGGGTGCAAGTTGGAGCACAAGAGGTTTAGGGTAAACACAAGGAAGAACTTCTTCACAGTGAGGGTGACAGAGCTCTGGAACGGGCTACTCAGGGAGGTTCTGGAGTCTCCATCTCTTCCTGGGTGACTTGGTCAAGGTGATCCTATTCTGGTGAGGGGGGTTGGACTAGATGATCTTCTAGGTCCCTTCCAACCCCTAACATTCTGTGAATCTGTGACTAAAAAGGTTAAAATCAGTTGGTACTTTGAAAAATTCTGTAACTTTATAGTAGGGGTTTTTTTTGTTTTTTTGTTTTTTTTTTTTTTTTTTTGTTTTTGTTTTTTTGTTTTTGTTTTTGTTTTTGTTTTTTTTAATAGGAGGGAATATTTTCTACATACCCTGGGACTCCTCAAAACTAGGCTCTACCATCTCATATGCAGCAGCAGAATTTTTCTTAAGTGCTTTTATTAATGACAGCAAGATAAGTGTCTGGCATGGAGAAAGAATGTTTTTTCTCAAGTTCCTTGTAACATCACCCCTATCCATAAAGGTACCTAGGCACCTACCCTCAAAGATGTGTGTAATGGAAATGTATGTTTAAATATGTTTAAAATATTTTAATGCAGTCTCTGTATATTCACTGAGTAACACAATTTCAATTCAGTGAAACTCTGAAACTCCATTTGTGCAGGACACACTTTATGCACATGTGCTTCTTCCAGAATGCTCTAACTCTTAAGACTGGAAATAACCATTGAGTATGTTAAAGCTCAGGGGAAAAAAACAAACAAACAAAAAATAACAACCAACCACAACAACAACAACAAAACAACAAAACAAACAAACAAACAAAAAAACACACACAAAAAAAAAACACAACAAAACAAAACAAAACAAAAACAACAAACCACCACAAGAACCCCACAGTAATTTCAGGCCTGACCTCAGTTAAAACAGAAAGCGAACCACACATCAATAACAGTGTTATAATCTATGTTTTTAGCACCAGTGACAGGACTCAAGCTCACATCTACAGAAACAAGACAAAGCTCTGAAGTATTTATTACTAGGTTTTCTGCTCTTAGTGTCACACAGATGTATTCAATGACCACTCTTTTCCTGAGAAGCAGAATTTTCTTATTTTTAATTGCTGTGATTCCAAAGGCAGTTTTTGGAGTCTTAGGTTAACAGAAACATTTTGATATGTCTTGTACCTACTCAAGAGTACGTCTGTACTCGGAAAAGGCATGAAACCCCCTCACAAGTCTCTATTTTATTCAGGTTTAATGGCAACTCAAATCACTGACCATTTTTCAATCTTGAGAAACGGAACAGCTTGACACTAATAATACATTTGCAAAGGACATATCATCATTTAACACAACATTAAGTGCTCAGAGACAACTTTTTACTGTAGATACAATGTGCTTTTAGCTCAGGGTTGACATTTAATGTTACAAAGATAATCCAACCAGTCATTCATGAGAGGTAAATTAATTTTCAGGCAATTATATTTCAGCTTTAAGCCAACAAGAAGGATGCATTAAATTGAATAAGTTCCTTTTATGCTGCATGTGAGATTAAAAAAAAAAACAACAAAACAACAACTCAGAATAGAAAGAATTTGAAGTATACCAAAATATACCCATTTAATTCTTGCTATCTTTCCCTGATTCCAAAACAGAATTCTGGTAATATATGTTAAATATAATATTCTGACTGGAAACATAATCCTTTATAAAATTCTTTAGAATTTGCTATGAGTTGCCGTGAAAAGCAGCATTTCATTAAAGAAATGCTTTACATTTAAAACTTACATTAGACATACATTGATTTTAATGAGAATTAAGGACATATTTAAATTAGCATCTTTTCTGGTACTTTTTAAAGGCATATTTATACAAAAGAAATGCAGAAAACTGGCTATCAATCAATAATGTACAAAACAAAAAATACCATCAGTACTTCATATTGGCTAATTAGTCAGCTAATTTCATTATTTTTCATATCTGTGGAATATGCTCTCTCAGTTAACTGCAAGACCATAACAAAAGACCTGAAGAACAGCACAAAAAATATTGATGCTTACTAGACACTAGTTGATGGGCAATCCTTTTACAGACGTTTCACTGATAAATCATGTTTTACAATCTTTGCTGAAGCCCAATAGATGCATGCCTACAGCCATTAAAAAGCAACAGAATCACAGAATGGTGGTGCTTGGAAGGGACCTTGAAAGATCAAGTCCAATCCCCCTGCCAGAGCAAGATCACCTACATCAGGTCACAAAGGAACAGATCCAGGTGTGTTTTGAAAGTTTCTAGAGAAGGAGACCCCTAAACTTCTCTGAGCAGCCTGTTCCAGACTCTGTCACCCTCACCATGAAGAAGTTTTTCTCATATTTATGTGGAACGTCCCATGTTCCAGCTGCACATGTTGCCCCTCCTCCCATCATTGGATGTCCCATCAGGGACATCAGATCCTGGCTCCATCCTCCTGACACTCACCTTCTACATATTTATAAATGCTAATGAGGTCACCTCTCAATCTCCTCTCCTCCAAGCTAAAGAGACCCTGCTCCGTCAGACCCTGATGTTCCACTCCCTTCATCATCTGTGTGGCTCTGCACTGGACTCTTTTGAGTTCCCTATTCTTCTTGAACTGAGGGGCCCAGAACTGGACACAATACTCCAGATGCATCCTCACAAATGCAGAGTAGAGGGGAAGGAGAACTTCTCTTGACCTACTAACCACAACTCTTCTAATCCACCCTAGGATGCCATTGGTCTTCTTGGCCACAAGGGCACATTGCTGGCTCATGGTCATCCTGCTGCCCACCAGGGCTCCCAGGTCCCTTTTCCCTATGCTGCTCTCCAACAGGTCAGTCTCCAAACCGTACTGGTACATGGGATTGTTCTTTCCCAGATGCAAGGCTCTACACTTGCCTTTTTTTGTATTTCTTTAAATTTCTCCCCACCCAACTCTCCAGCCTGTCTTGATCTTGCTGGATGGCAGCATTTTTTTTTTTTTATTATGAGAGCTGTGAAAAAAAGCAGCGTAAGTTGTGGCAAGAGGGACACAGAGCACAAACAGAGTCTTTCAGCTTTTCTGAAACACACTGTGCCCAGCTTCAGTCTGGCTTATATTGATTTGGCTGCAAACATAGGAAAATGTGATATATCCCGAAATAAGTGGAAACAGACTTATGGTCAGAGCTTTCTAGGAAGAACAGAGGTAGAATGTGTCACCCTGCATTCCAGAGCTGCATGAGTCCTGAGTGTGCTCTTCTGGTCTTTACCATCTGTGTCCCTAGAGGCCTCAGACTTTTTTAATGTATCCCATTTGAATGTAAATTCATAGGTCACCTAACAGGGGAAAAAGCTGAACAGGAGGCGATCTGCCAGATAGAAGCTAAGTAGCAGAGACAAAAGAAAGACAGATTATTATATTTTTCTTACAGGTACCATTTGAGAGGACACAGCCAGCAATCATGTTCCACAAAGGGACTACAGTATTACAGAAAAACATAAAACTATTTAAAAAAAAAAAAAAAAGATGGTACAGCCTCACTAGCTTTCCCCCAGTGCTTCCCTAGGTTTAACATGAAAAGTTTCCTCATGTACAATATCTGCCTCAGACTTCCCCCTCCGAATTCTCAGCACATTACTTTTTCTCATATGCACCACAGATCTGGAGGATGGTTGATTTATTCTCTTCTTTCTGCATAAGGCTTTTATATATTTAATGACTGCTATTACATCTCTCAAGTCTTCTGTTATCCAGACTGAACCAGTCCCAGTACTTACAGCCTTTTGTTTTCTGAGGTCTTCTTACTCTCTTCTGGATTTTTTTTTCTGATCTTTGTACAAAATTGAGTACAGCATTTGATCTGAGCCTTACTGATATCTCTTATGTATATATTCTTGTTTCTGTGAGAGTCCACACATTCAATCACAGCCTGCCTGTGACTCTGCTCACTGCTACAAACCCTGTCTCCAAAATTACTGCCTAAGCATTTCTTACCCATATTCCATATGTAGGTAAATTATTTATACCACAGTTAGAATCTTTTCCTTGTTGGATTAAAAACTATTTTTCCAAGTCACTCTATCAATTTCTCAAATGTAGTTTGAATTAATCTTAAACTCTTATCTCTTATACCTTCCATAGGGATGTCATTTGCAAACTAAATTCATAATCCCACTTGCAATTAAAATACTGGATCCAGGACAGACCGCAATGGATCCCTAATTACACCTTTACAAACATACAATAAACCATTAATAAATACCAAGAACAGCTTTCATACCATCTTGCAGTAGCTCCATATTCATGAATCTCTAGTTTGTTTACCAGAACACACTGTCAAAGAGTCTTGACAAGGTCAAAGCATATGGCATTTCTTCCTCTTCCCCATTGATAAGGTTTGCTCCTCTGTCAGAGAAGAAAATTTAATTGATTTGACAAATCACATTGGCTGTTGCCTACCTCCTAGTTGTACTGTAGGTGCTTACAAGACATTCTCCCTGTCCCAAAGAGCTTACTGTGAAGGATGAGGAAGCTGCACTCAATAATTTATGAATATTATATGTCCCATCTGTTTGCTTGTTATTGTGATGTTGGCTTTATAATTACTAGAGGTAATACAAAAGCTAGCCTGTGCTTAGGCAGGAAGGTAGGAAAACACTACTAATAGTTTTCCACTGAGAGCACTTAAAGACAATAAAGGAAAATATAGAGACTGGTGACCTGGCCACCTGATTCAGCTGCCTACAATGAAGGATATCTACATAACAGATGTTCCACAAAATATCTTCTCTATTCTTCTTAGTCCTGCAACTATATAGCCAGAATTTTCTCCCACTGTCTTAGACATTTTGCTTTCTTTTGACCTTAAGCAGAAGAGGAGCAACTGAAGTCACAGGAGAAGTCAAAGATTGCCTACTAAAGTATTATTTTAGGAAAAAAAAACCAAACAAAACACATGTAAATGATTTCATGATCATGATCAAAAGGAGACCAATATCCCCTTCCTTCTTTCCATACTGATGAAAACTCCATCAATAGCCCAAGCCTATCTGAATCCGCAAGAAACTCTTCCAGACCACGTCTTGCAACGTTTAACTTCTTAAACATATGAACAGGACCAAACCGACCATTGCCTGAAAAATGTTTTCAATACTAGTAATTTGAAATTTATCCCAAATTACTCTGGTGTATACCATGCCAGACAACTTCAGTCATTCACAACAGTGGCTGCTGAATAAGCATCACAACATCACCAAGTACCATAATAATAATAATAATCATAATAATAATCCTTCTGGATAAAGGGTCAGTGACATGTCAGGTAAAAGGATCTCTCTCCCTCTGTTGTAGTTAGCCCCATATTACCAGTCTCTGGGTGATGTCACAGTGGGACTGTGGCACCACATGTACCTGGAATCATACCTTCTCCTGTGCCCCTGTTCCTCCACAAGCACCCTCACAGGAGCAAAACGACCTACCCAACCAAACCTGACCAGTTGTTCTGCTGTGGGACTTTGCTTAGAGGAGGGGTTGTGACATCTAATTCATGAAGGGGAGGTAATAACCTGCATCCTACAGAAACAGAGTACAGGTCTTCTATCACAGATACCACAATACATTTGTTCCTAAGAATTTCACAGTTTTCTGTTCTCATGCACAATAGGACAGCAGTATTTCAATAGCATTAGTATATCACCCAGGATGAAATCATATAAACAATTTTATATAAAAAAAAAAAAGCCTTACAGCAAACAAAAAACTAACAAAATGATGTGATGAACCAGGGAGATCCTCAGAGGCCGTGTAGCTCAGAAGTTCGAGTCGCTTCTCCGTAATGCCTGCCTTGTTGAGCTAAAATCCCTTTTAACGTTAACCTGTGTCCTTGCTGCCAAGATTAAAATAATTATTTGCTTCAGATTAACACACGGTTAATTTGCAACTGTTCACAACCTGGTAAAGAAAAGCTTCCCAAGACTGAACCAAGGCAAGCCGGGACTGGAGCTAGAATTTGTGGGTATGAATTGTATGTATTTAATCCAAGTATGTGATACACGGTGTTCACCTAGGAGTGGAGAAGCTGCAAGAGCTGAGTGGGACACTTTATGAATGATCACAGCCATGTTTTAAAAGGGAAAGGAGAATTAACAAAAGACATCTGGGTGAAAAGACTTGCGTGAATTCAGGCACCAGAAGAATGGCACAGCCATCACCCTGAATGTTTTAACTCTTGACCCTGTGCCTTATCTAGTGGATAATGCTTTTCTCAGAACTGAAAATAAATTGGATGCTGTCTGCCAAGATGCAGTAATTCCTCACTGGTACGTCATATCATTCTGGACCAGCTCTATTGTACAAGACCACTCCAAAATGTAAATTGTAATTTATTAAATTTTGCCTAAGTAAAATGTTTCCACTAACACTGTCAGCATTTGCAGTTCTCACGTCAATGAAGCATATTGAGAAGGGTGCTTTGTCATACCTACATAATGCTGCCACTCCGGGAGTCAATGCACTGACAGTCGCAGCAGAGGTGGACATAATAGGATACTGGGTAAGAGATTATGTAAGATGGAAGCGCATGTTTTTGGAGCCTCATTCCAGCAATGCAGAAATCAGAGGCTTTTAATGGAATTAGTGGAGAAGGGAACATCTCTTGTACACATCACCATTATCCCTTGGGACCCTAAACTTACTTGTGAGGAATAATCTCTCCAACTCACAATTTCAGCACTCCCAAGAACTACATATCTTCAGTTCACCCATAATTTAAACTTCTTTCCTTCAACAGAAACACCACCTGACAGGTCTTAACTAAAAGTGAATGACAGTAATAGAAGCTTACTTAGAAGTATAAGGGAAATGCATATTTATGTGTACCCAGAGGAATGGACCTCAGAACTAAAGCTGTAATAATGTCTAGAAGGCATATTAGGAGACAAAATTTTACCTTCAAAAGCAAAACTGGGCTACAGCCAGTGATGAGATCTGTGTTTTTGTTAAGATAATAGGATAGAGAAGTCTGGATAACTTTAAAAATTATCTTTATTTTTCCAAATATAATACTCCATCCTTTTCCCTTGTTGAAGGCTCATAGAAAAGGCACTACGTGTGTGTGCTTGTAGCATATTAAAATGTGTAAAATAATAGCATCTTACTTCTGACTTCAGGACTGGACTTGCTGCCTTACAGGCAAATGTCTGGTATCATTCACAAGTACTGCAATCTTCAATATATTACAAAGAACAGATAGGCTTTATTTCACACGTTCTTTTTAGGCATATAAATTTATCAAGTAACTTAAAGGCTGTATTTTTCCAATCACTTGGCCATCAGAGGGATGGTAACAAGTTTCCCGGAGACTTTTTGATTTTATTTCATCATTCACACCAGAATCAGTGTTCTGTTGATGTTTTAATGAATAGTCAGTTTCTTTGACAGTTTTATTATGAACATGACTATAATATAAACAATTTCAATAGTGAAAGGCATGTGTTAGGGAGATGTACTTAAAGAAACAAGGATTGCTCCCAGCATTATGTTTTTTCAAAGCTTTATTCCACAGGATGCTCTTTTAAGTATGCTGCCTCTTGTAGGAAACACACAAAAGCTGGAGAGACTGCCGAGGAAAATAGTCTACCATCTGGAAAACTATTCTATTAGAGCAGATAAAGCATGGAGATTATGTCTGTTCCTGAATTTTCTATAAATGACCTTGGGAAATCTCTTTTCCTTGCAAGACTTTGGTACTTATCAAAAGCTCCTGTGATGCTCCTGGTCTAATGGTGTAACAGAAGTGAAAAAAAAAAAAAAAAGAGTGTTATTTATTAGAGATGATTCTCTGATTGTCAATACTAATTTCCTTCAAAAAATTTTAAAATTACATTTACAAAAATAATGAGAAACAGAAAAATTACCTGAAAAGCTAACCAAATCTGCTATCGACCCTTGAAGCCAATTTCTTATTAATTAAAAATGCATGTTAAATATTTATAAACCCAGGCACAAAGCAATTACAATTTCTGGAATTAAAAGCATACAAAAATAAATAGAATTAAACAGAAAATTAAATTTTAGCTATGATTGTTTCTTCACAAACTGTTTATATGGACACTGTTCTGATCACAAAGGTCCCCACATCTCCCTCTCTCTTCCCTTGCTGAAGAAGTCCTTCTTTGTAGAGTCACCTTGTGTGGTCTAGCAAGCACTACAGGAGACAGAACTTCAGCCATGCACCATTAGTGACCAGTGACTTGGTGCTAGTTCAAGTGCATCTTCTGCAGGAGCATCCTGATGTGAAGCATCAGCAGGGAACCCCCACCACCTCCCACAGTGGTGGGCTCCCAGCAGACAGGATAGATATTTCCAAGGACAGATGAGAGGTTTTATTTGTAAACTACCCAAGCAGTCCTCTATTGATATTTCTGGCTCTGATTGATTCCCTTCTTTAAACATATCATAAAGGACACATTTATTATACTTAGCATGCTGAGGGAAAAACAGTCAATGAATTTCTTTTTCAAAGTAATTTTTCAGTTCCTCACAACTGAGAGTTTTATCTCACATTTCAAGTGATATTTTCTGAATGCCTCATTTCATAGATAGATAGATAAAACAGATAGACAGAGACAAAAAGATAGAGCAGCACAAACTAAAACTAAGTCATGCACCCTCCTTATGGCCTGTTTTTCTGCAGTCAAGATCCTCAGAACAAAAGAGACACGACTTCCAGTAACAACGCAGTCCTTCAGACGGCCAAGTTCTAACAATCTGGCAAAGAGATTTTGCATATACAGAACAAAGGACACTAAATTATTAAAATAAAATTACTGCAATTAACATTTGACTGAAAGATGAACAATGAAGATTTAAATCCCGTTGCTTCTTAGTTCTTTCAGTGCAAAATCCAAAAGTGTAGCAGAAATACAATGCTGATTTAATGTTTATATTCTAATCAGTATTTTTTTTTCCTTATGATAAAACAGCTACAGAGTGTGATAAAAGTGTTCACTAAGAGTTACTCCATGGTGTGCTGTTGCTTTATTTTTATTTGTTTTCTTCCAGGAATAACTCAGGGAAAATCTTCAGGCACCCATGTGTACTTTTAATACAGATGTGGATACTAACAAGTTTAAAGCTAGGCATTGAGAAGTGAAGAAAGAAACAAAGTTGTCTGCTCCTAACATACATACAAGAATGCAGATTATTTTTTTTAATTATCATTTTATCATAATATATACAGCTCGGAAGCCACTTTCTCTTTCAGTAGCTAGGCAAATATGGACAATAAGACTCATTGATCAAGTAGTATGATGTGTTGTAAATGAGGCAAGGCATCAATGGAAGGCAACAAATGCATTTATGGGTAGGGCAATAGACAAGGACCAGAATGTCTTTTCCTCTCTCAGCCATATGCTTTGGGTACGACCCTGGACAAGACATTCATATTTTGATTCACTAGATGTGCAAGCAGCTCTAGATAACAGTCTTCCTTCTCATGGGTTAGGAAAAGTGTAGAGATTTGATGCAGCAAAACATGGCACTAATCCTACCTCGTTCTTCTCTTGAGGCCAGATTCCCATGCCCTAGCTGATATGTTAGTGAACGATACTTCACATAAATACATTTGACTTGATCACATTCTACTCTAGGTATTTACCCAACTATAAACCACTCTAGCCATCCAAGATTTACTGAGAACAAATCTTTTTCAGTGTCCCCCATACTGGTGCACACTTCCAAGTTTCAGTTTTATGCTGTCAGTAACACTTAGTGCTGCACACACACAATCATTTATTTCAAAATGTCCCAAGCTAGGTTAAAATGACTATTAGGAAACTTCTGATTTTGCATATACTGTTCAATGAACAGATAGGTGGAGAAGGAAAACACCTAAAGAAAGTACTTCAGTCAGTGATGTATGCAGTGTAGACAGCCCATATGTCCTTACTCGTTTCAGAATAAGGATTTTTGGCACCTGCTGTAAACTGTTTCCAAATTCTTCCTATTTTCTTACTGAATGAAATACATTCCCATGTTCCTTGACAACCTATAAATACTATATGTTTCAATTTTCTGTCCCCCCTGGAGATGAGCTCACTGCTAGAAATATTTGGTATAAACCATTTCTAAGTTTCCCACTTACATTTTTTGATTACATGAATGCCTGAGTCACATCATATTGCTACCAGCGAGACATGCTGCAATAGCTAGGGCCAAGAGGTGATATAGGAAAGTCCTGCCAAAGATGTATAATTTGAGATCCTCTGAGAAATTGCTCACTATACTTATTACTAGACTGTTAAGTACTGCACTTCTATAATATAAAGAACAAAAAGAGCAGCAACACCAAATGTACACCAGCAATGAATTAAGAAACCCCAAAACATACAGATAGAGATGATGTTGTGGAAATGTTTTGATAGTTTGAGGACATTACGTTGAGAGAGCAGGCACTGAGAAGCATAAGTTTATGTTATGATTTTAAAATGACCCTTTTCCCACATCTCTCTCAGCCTGGACTTTCAGTATGAATTTCATATTCCCTTCAACAAAAAATGAAAAACCCAGTGAAATTCAAAATCATGTTTTCAGTTCTTTTAAAATCTTGATTTTTTTTGTGAATATACTCAGTATTATTTTTTCCACAAGTAAAATTACAGTCAGAAAGTTATGGTAATCCTTCCAAATGCATTTTCTAGCTATAAATATATTGGAAAGCTGCTCTGCTTCACAGTGGATCTTCATCCATATGGAACATATGACTAGGAAGGACTTGGTGAAAGACTGAAATCCACTATTCTGTTGGTGAAGGCATCCGTATTATTCAGTTTTGTTCAAAACTGATCATATTTATATGATTGGTTGGAAAACAAGTTGGAGCTTTGGGTTTTTTTTGTCTTAAGTAGGACATAACTGAAGAAGCTCTGTCTCTTATTAGTAAGAAATTGCCTTCTTACTTCCAGCTATGTTTCTTTACAATTTATGCACAGTTACAGGCTGGATATATATGGACTGTTGGCTTTCTCAAGTGCTTATGCCCTAAACATAGTTACTGAGATGAACCGTATTTGTCTCATTTTGTGTTCAGCAGTGCTAAACAAGGCACTTCTTGGTCACTCTAGTAGTTCTTTCAGCATCTCTTTCACTTTTGTCTCTCTCAACCATGGATGAGCAAAGCAGTACTCATTACTTCAAATGCACTGTCTCCAGTGACCTATTTAATGGTTTTAATGTTTCTTATCACTATTTTAAATATATACAAGGATAAAACACACTTTTTTTCATGACCCCAGGTGATCTTTGGAAACAAGGGAACCTCTCTAAGACTCCTGGCTGATGAATTGACAGCATCAGCAGCAGGTTAGCTGGTCATCCAAGTAAAAATAAAAGCCATTTTAAAATGCTGATGCAACTGAACCTGACATTCCCATATAAAGATGTACAACAAGTACCACATCATTAGTTTTCTGTTTCTCCATCTGCCCATACACAGGAGTGTACTGAGCAGCTCTGGGAACTTTTTCAGTCATAGGACTCCACGGTGGTACACTCTGAGCAATATTCCCAGCATTTCAGAAAGAAATGAGCATAAAGTCACAGAATATCATAATAATTTCTGAGGTTACATACCAGAAGCTTAGATCACATGGCAAAGTTTCCAGAGATGGAAAATCCACAGCTTCTCTGGGCAACCTGAACTGTTGTTTAGCCTCCTTTATCATGAAACTTTTCCAAAATTATTACTAAGTTAGCAACAGGCACAGTTCTTTAATAGTATTTTGACAACAGACAACAAACAATTTGTGAAGAAACATAATAAGCCTTTCCAGTATCTATATGTTAATAATTTTATCTTCACATTTATGGCCTGGATTTTATACTCAGTTACAAGCACCTGAAATAACTGCTAAATTCAGTAGTGTGATACCTGTCCCAAATCTCCACCACTGTAAAATCCACTCTTCCTATTCACAGCCTCTTAATTGTAGGAAGAGTTTCTTTTCAGACTAAAAATTACCTGAAAGGCAGCTGGATACAGAAAAAAAACCCAACCAAAACGTGAACACTGATCTGTACTTTCCCTTTTGCATCAGTCAAATGGGGAAAACAATCCTCTGAAGACTACATTTTTCCTGCTTTTGTCACAGCCAAAATATTTTATTCTCCCTCTCTGAAGAGTATATAAAAACACTTCCCTCTTTGTCCTTTTCATGATAGTTGTCTCCACACAAACACAACAGGTCATGTTTACTTTTTCTATTAAGCCATTTGAACAGAAATTCTTCCATGGAATATATGCTCTGGGGTCTGTGTTTTTTTCCAAGCTGCCTATCAAGATACACAGAGCCTCCTGTGTTACAGACATGAGTCTGACATTCTTGCAGCTCTACCAATCGTTTCCATCTGGTATTGTACTTAACAGGTTGATTTTCTGAGACACTTCACACTATGAAGTATGTTAAGGATTGTACCTTCAGTTCCATTTGATTTGCAATTTATTCAATGTTTCTCCCTGTGCAGTTCATTCTAGTTTGCTCAGGACCCATCTATTCCAGAAAAATATACAGTGGGATGCATCCTGTCTTTTCTGGAAAAGTATTTCTTCAGAAATAATCCCCCTAGTGACTCAATTTCTTTCTAATGTTGGGTAGGCAAAACACAATGTTCTATACCTGAACATTATGCAAACACCTGTGCCAAAACCCAAACTGCATTCAGGTTTTGTTCTGCTTTCCACATGTATCGAAGACAACATCATTGTTAACTGCAGACAATGTAAAATACCTTTAAAAGACAAGGATTTAAACTATTATAAAAATTATTCATAATGTAATTCAGGCAGTAGGATTGATCTGACCTCCAGAAGCCACCAGACTGAAAAAAAAAGTGATTCTATGAAGTCAGGCAAAGACTACACAGGCTTCTTACACTTCCTAATCTGTTCAATCTGCACAGAATAAAGACTTTTCCTAGACGCGCTTGAGGTGTGGCTTACCTTTGCAATATGTTCAACAGCAATACTGGCTGCAAAGGCACTTGTTAGCCCAAGTTCTGCCACACACTTCAGTGCTTGCAGCATGTTGTGATGCTCCCTAATGCATATTAGCTCAGCCTGTGCATGCAGCCAGATGATGAAATAGTCCAGGGAATTGATTCCACTGAAAAACTGCACAACAAAACCATTTCTTCAAGATGGACCAAACTGGCACAGAAACACTGTGCCATCTCAGAGGATGGTATATTATACACTGTGACATGGGGACTGGAACAAGCAGAGAGAGGTGGACATTGCTAAAGGTCACTTTGTAAAGTCAAACTAACCTCTGGCTATCCGGTTGCAGGTGTATCAATATATTATACAATGCCAATAGGAACTGGAATACAATGGCACAGTCCAATTGTTACAACAGTCCCTGGCACAGTTTGTGTCCAAAGTAGCCCCCTCCCAAGCAATTCCTACACATGGATCAAGAGTTAACATGGGCCTGGGCAATTTTCAATAAGCAGCTTATAGCAGTTACTCTGTTTTAGGGATACAAGAGTTTGTTTGGTCAGGGCTATTCAATGTCTCTTGGTCTCTGTGCCAGAAAGCAGTACCAGGCTTGTTTAACCTAAAAGTGCAGACATGAATCATCAGTCCAAACTCAGACTTATCACCCATTACATTAGAGACACCTCAGTGATGTTTCTTACATTCACACTCAATGCCTGCAAAACTCCTGGGAGGTCCCACTTGCATTCTGCTTTAACTTAAAACTTCTCCCAGCCCTTACACTGATAGTGACTGAAGGTCTCTCAGGCCAGGTCTACACAAACAGTTGCACACTCATTCTGCCCATGATGTGAACTGGTTAGGTGCAGGTCAATTTCAAACCAGGTTATTCACGGCCATAATACACAGCATCATGGACAAGTTAATTAGCACTGCTAAGAGGCAGGTCAACATGACCATTATGCTCAAGAGGTCCAAAGCTGAGGGGTTTAGTGCATCCTCTGAGTTCAAACTTACAACAGCTTCAGTGAACCTGAGTTACATGCTCATCAGTGTGTTGCAACCTTAAGCTGAAGGGACCACATCTAATGCTGAGACACTGTTTCACTCCATATGCTAGTTCATTATCCAGCTCCTCTGTTTTGATTGCCAACAAATAATTATGTTTTTCAACACTTCTCCACTAGGAACTGAATGCACAAACATTGCATCATAAATGCCACCCAACATCTGCCAGGCAGTTATCATCTTTCCATGACTATCACCTAGGCTGAATGTGAGCAAATGATTTAGTGACGAGCTGTATCACATCCTCTTACCTATCACACCTTAGCTCATCTAAATCCCAATTGTTACGAACAAGAAAGCCCACAGGTATTTGCTTAAGATACCATAGGAAAAGTAATTCGAACAAAAAAGCTTATGCACTCCAAAATTACTGTTGCTTTGTTAATGAAAAATCAAATATCACAATCAAGGATATCAGTATTGATACAAATCTTACACTAAGCACCAATGCAGATAATGGTGATAATAAAATGACATTCACCAAAAATAAACTGGGGAAAAGGCAGGCTTTTCCTACCCTTCCTACTTAACTGGCATTCAAAACTCTTGAAAATCTTAGTATTTAACAGATGAGTTATTTTAGAACAGTACTAATAGCTGAGCAGAGCAAAACTTAGACAGTCCACGGTATATAGGGTATCTCTGTAGCTGGATGATGACAAGGGCCAGATTTCAAATCAAGTATTTCAGAGATTAAACAACAGATTTGTGACTTGCTTTACATTATCTGCAAATTTATTAACTGCCACCAGACTACTCAATCAGGGCAGAGTATTTGACTTCCCACATTCGACTTCTTATTATGGAGCTATTTGCTCACTTCATGGCATTTTGCTGTACTGATCCAACTGCTACACAAATAAAAAGTCTCAAAATAACTCAATGTGTGAATACTTTCAATACTGCTTATTTTTAATCTGCCTTTACCATCGATTAAAAGCAAAAGCTACTTTTTGTTTGTCATTTCTGTAACTGTATTTTGAATTAAGCAATGGCCTTTTTATATTTCATTGCAGCAGTTTGAGTGTACTAAGATCATTCTGCTGCTGCCCCATCGCTTCATTTCCCACCAAACACTTAAAGCCTGCAAGTAATATGTAGAGCCTAGCAGACAATCCCATAAATAGTTCAAGACCTTGAAAACCACAGTGTAGCCAGCTCCTAACTTTCTTCCAAAACAAGGCATAATAGAAGCAAAAGATTCCACTGAAAAAATGTTTTTAATACAAACCAGTTACAGAAATCCCTGACAATGTGCAATTACTGCACTGCATGACAGCAATCACCAATGGGAACAAATTCATTTAAAAATCCAGAAGACTATTCTATGGTTGTGCTTACTCTGAGCACAGATATCTAACACTTTTTTTTTTTTTAAGGCCATAAATAGAATCACAGAATCACAGAATCATTTGGCTGGAAGAGACCTTTAAGATCATCAAGTGTAACCATTAACCCTACACTGCCAGGGTCCCTAAACCATGTCCCCCAGCACCACATCTACATGTTTTTTAAACACTTCCAGGGATGGGGACTCATATAGGTGAATAGGTGCAATACGTGCTGAACAATATAATGCTATATAACGGTCATGTCCTGAAGCACGAAATCCAGCAGTCCCTTAAGTTGAAACTCCTAAATTGAGCCAAGGAGACTTTGTCTTTCTTTTTAAACTAGTTCCCCATGCAATGCTCACCAAACTCCTTGCTCCTTTCATTTCTGCTAGTCCAGAATGTGGAGAAGCAGCAGAGGTTTAACAGACTCCCACCTTCCATTGAAGGACAAAGGCTGGACAAAACTTAATTGCATCACAAAAAAGCAGCACATCTCATAATTTTAACTAAGAAATGCAATTAGAACTGTGTTCTGTTCACTTTAAACATCTATCAAGTGCACCCTGATAAATATATTTGCACTGTTTAGTTCATTCGTATGCCTTCTGCGCTGCTGCCTATGATGAAATAAGAGGAAATCAGATCTGGAGCTGACTGCTCAACTCTCCTTGTATTTATATTGACATAATAATATCTACAAATATAAGCACATATTCCACAGGCAGAGCATGCATATATATGAACACTGTGTATATAGAAAAAATATATCCCAGGTTTTTTAGAAATGGGTGTCTAAAATTAGATTTACAGTTCACATTGAGCTAGGAGTACTTTGAAGTCTACCCTTCACACATACAAGCCAAAATTTTCAAAGCCTGGTGAAAGAATTCCTAAAAATGTTAAACAGTTCTGCCTCTGAATGCAATATATACATGCTTATGTGTCTTTAGTGAAATTTTTACATAATTTGCAGAGGATACAAAGAGATTGGTTTAGGCTGATTTTTTTTGACTGCAGAAATTAATCCATTGAAGAATGGATCAGAAGCTAAGAGGAAGTACAAGCACAAATATGTATCATTTCAAGAGTCCCGCAGATACCAGATATCTTAAAGGAATTACAAATGCTTGCACTAACACCATGCTGAAATGCAGTTCAGCAATTGGAAACAGAAGGTCAAATTTCACTCGTGTTCATATCTATTGAAAAAATACATAGCAACTCCTCTGAGTGAAATGGTGAGATTGTTGATGAGATTAAAATCAGAGCAGACTATGAGTCTGTATAGAAGTACTAAACAAGAGTAGTATAAATGTAGAGTAACAATAGTATAATCAAACAAGTTCAAATAAAGTCTTTTGGGATAAGAGCCCAGGGCTAGACACACCACCTTTCTCCTTAGCATCCCTGCAGCGTGGGTGTACATGCTCCTGCAGCCCTTTGGCTCTCCTCAGGCTGGGGCCACTTCTGCCTGGCAAAAAAAAATTAAGTAATATCTATGCAAACACAAGCACATATTCAGATCAACCATCACCTTTTATGCTCTATGCCATGGTAATAAAACATGGCTTTACTGCTTTGGACTTTAAAAAAATAAGTGATCACATACTGTTGCTTAAAATCCAACATCAACCTTCGCGGAACTTATTTAAAAACATCCCAATCATCACAAAATGTGGATTAAGTTAGTACAGCCAGACTAGGTTTCACTTCACAGCAGTGTTTTCCTCAGCTGCTCCTGCTTTAGTTTCCAAGAAGTGATGCCACTGGCACAAAACTGAAATCAAAACAGTAATCACTGACCAAAATACTCAGTTCAGGTTTTTTGACAAGAATATTCATTCTGCCCAAAACCTTCTCCCTAACAAAAGTAAAGGGACTACACATGGTATCCATGACCTATCACTGTGAAGTATGAAACTCAGGGTAGGAAAAGATTCCAAAATTTGCCAACAGTCACACAGAAACACTCCACAAAGAGAGGCTGGGTTTCTTTTCCTAGTTTCTTTATTATGTGCTTAATAGTACATTTTTATTAGAAAAATTTAAAAGAATAAATGTTAATGTTCCATATGCAAATAAAAAAGGGCACGCTGTGCACTGGAACTGACTCTTTCTTCAGTTGTTTTTACACTTTCAATAAATAGAAGGAGGGGTCTTTTCCTTTTTGTCTCAACTTAGAATAGCAAGTATTTATTTCTGTACTTTTCCCTTCTCTCCCTTTTCCCCAGTAAACAGTTAACTGACATCAAATACTGCGACAGAAAAAAGATTACTATTTTTAAAAAACAGGTCGGAGCATTTTCATTCCATTGACATTGTTAACTTTGCTTGTGACAGCAGAAAACAATCTCGATGATACAAACGCTGTCTTCTGGTCCTGTGCCTTTTTTAACAGACAAAAGCGATAGGAATTCTGGTTTTGTGACAAATGGTGTGATTTTTAAATTTTCAGTAGAAATTCAGTCCAAACATTTTTGCTGCTGTTGCTGTTGTTTCAGAAACAAAATCTGAAGTTTCAATGCTGAAAAAAACATTTCCTGACCCAGAATAAAACAAAACAATCACATTTCACTTCAAAGAATGCAATATCTTTTCTAAAAGAAAAAGTAAAACACTTCCTTCTTTTGAGCTGAAAAGGAAGACTGTCACTAAGGGTAAGGAAGGTGGAAGTACACTGACTCTCTACAAAATATAGGGAAAATTAACAATAATGGAAAACAGATAAAGGTGGTAGAGAGTAAAGACACTTCTTTTAGCGGTAGGGCAAGTGGAGATGGCAATCTGTCACAGGGGCTTCCTTTTAAAGACAGAGAGGCAACAGGTTCATGCTCACCACTGAGCTGGAGGTAGGAACTCCAGAGACATTCTCACTGCTGGTAGTCCATCCCTCCCTCCCTGGTTTATTCTTTCATATTGTCAGTGCAACTGTATTACCACAACGAACTTCTGGTTTAGGAGACAGGGACTGCTGTCCTTCACAATCACCCAGCTGACAGTTAAACTACTCTGTGCAGGAGGCTGGGAGGCAAAAAAAGACCAGCTCTGCCCACCACACTCACTCTGAGAGACAAGTGCTTCTCCATCTCATCAGGGCTACAAGTGAGACCGTAGCCCTTGGCAATCAGATGAGATGCCTTTCTTCTGGACAAGTCACCAGTTCCCCACACCAAGGAGTTTAAAAAAAGGAGTGAGTTTACCCACAGAGTTTTACTTGTTAGTTCAGGTGGGCAGTTCTCTCCCCTCACCATTGTTGCTACAGCCAGGGTCTCAGGACTCCCACACACTCCCCTTCATGACCCCATCACTCTGTGCTGTATGCCAATGAGTTCCACCTCCACTGCTGAGCCACTGTGTTCAGCCTAGCACCTTCTGCTTTACAAAACAAAGATAAATTATTTTCATTCAAAACTTGTACTCCTTCCTGGGGGTTGTGAGGAGCCTTGTTTACTCCAGAGATCACCTGGGCTATGCCTATATAAGCTCCAGCCCCTAAAGGATCAAGCCAGTGAGTCAGAAGATACAGAAAAGACAATAAGCAGACCTTTGAGTCTACAAATTGGTGGTTGAACAATTGGCAAACAACCTCTCATCATGAAAAATTATGCTACAGCAACACAATAGTAATGGGAGCCAAAAGTATGTCTATTCCTGATTTGTAGACCAGGTTTTAGTTACATTATAATCCTCTCAGTATGCCTGCTTAGGATCCCACAATCACACGAGTCATGAACACTACTCACAAATCCTGCAGCTTCCATGCTGAGCAAGCGACACACCAGATGAAGAAGGATGGAAAATATACATGTGGAATTGTTCTGGGAACTTAAAGCACACATAACAGTAAACAAAGCAAATATGGAGCAAAACCTGTTGCTATTTTCACAGCATTTGCAGAGCAAAGCTGCATAAATACATAAAGTTGCATAACGCCTCACACCTTTCCTTCCACCCCAGCAAATTAAGCACAGCAGCACACAGAGAAGCAGTGGGAAGGAAACACTGTGCAGAACAGCTGCCCTGTTTGCTGCTGCATTACAGGTGTATGTCTGGGTCTGTGAGAGAGACATGAATAAAGAAGGTTAAAATTACTTTTCCTCACACCTCCTCCAGAGCCTCGGCTGCTCACAGGGAACTGAACAGGGAGAGGTTTAGTTGGCACCATCCTTCTTCCTCCAGGCACAGCCTAAGCCAGTTTGAGAAGGTTGCTGCTGTTGTTCCGTATCCCACTTGGGGACAGTCTTCACGAAGTCAGTGCCAGTTTGCTGTGATAACTAAAGGGCTGCCTCTGCTCCCTCCGGAAAAGGCAGCGCTGCTGTCAGATACCAGAGCACTTGCTGAACGAGAGGCACTACAAACAAATTTTGGCTGGTGGCAAGAGAGATGGCTGAAAGCCAGCTGACGAAGAAGAGCAATATCAATCTCTGTGCTGGGGGAATCCTCTGAAAATTCTACAGAAACAAAGAGTAACCGCTAGGAGCACAGAAGCAAACAAGACACAAGTGATCCTGTGTTCAGAGAGGAAAAAAAAAGGCAAACAGCTGAACTGAACTGATCAACATGAACTTGAACCATGGCACAGGGCAAACATGTGGCGTGCCGTATGGCATCTCAGAACAAAACAGAAAGCTTGGAACAAAATGAAATTAAAAATCTGCTTTTATTTCAAATTACTCCACTAAACATGTAACTGAAAATTGCATTAAGTTGATATGACTTTGTGACATGTTGTTCCTTGAAGACTGCCATTTTCCATTAAAAAAAAAAAAAGGTATTAAAACTGTTTCAATCTGGTTACCTTCTATCCAGCAAGGCTGGAAAACAGGAAAACACTACTGTGAGCTTTGAAACACTACTGAACTATCACTCAGCAAGAGATAAGTGCTCAGACAGCATCCGTCATATTTTCAGGAATCCATAGATGGTAAACACAGAATCACAGAATGTTAGGGGTTGGAAGGGACCTAGAAGATCATCTAGTCCAACCCCCCTGCCAGAGCAGGATCACCTAGACCAAGTCACAAATTATCTTCCCTGACTGGGAATCAAACCAGGACCGTGGCAGTGAGAGCACCAAACCCTAACCACTAGACCACCAAAAAAAAGGCAGACTGCTCCATGCAGTGCCTCACTTGGATGTGTCTGCAGTCTTGGAAGCTGACTACCCTATGTTCTACAAATGGACCTTGAGCTTGTTTGGAGGTTCTAGCAGGGGAGCGCGGCTACCGTATACCCTTGACCGATGAATGGTACTCCTCTACTGGGGAAGGTTGTCCTCTTTCACCGAGCACGCAGCTTCGGGAGGGACACACATGGAGCGGTGAGGGAGGAAGGGGACACCTGCCTAGCCAGCCAGATCAGCCAAATCAACCCTGGCGATCAATGGGTTGACAGATGTCGCAGCCAGATCACCCTCACATCCATAGGAAGGACAGCAATCAATCCAAGCATGGATTTAGAACTTTAAATATGTTCCATAAATTCATTTTTTTAAAGACAAGACACATGCAGCCTCCCTTTGGCCACAGTTTCGAGATATAAGCAAGCCGGGAAAGGGTGATCAAATGTTCATCCCCAAGACACATGAGCTGGGAGCATAACTGTTCTGTATTCTACACAGTCTTCTGCTGAAAGGCCACACACTAGAGCACCCTTGAAAAAGTACCTAAACTGCCAAATCTGGGGCTTATTTGATGATTGGATTTTAAGAAAAAAAAAAGGAAATTATTTATTATTTCTAATAAGTATCTGAATTAAATCAGATCTTAAAAAATTAGATCAAAAGGATATAAAACTAGGATCTGTAGCCATCTGTGAGGAAAGGCTGAGAGACCTGGACTGTTTACCCAGAAGAAGAGAAGGCTCAGATGGATCTCATCAATATGTATAAATGCCTGAAGGAAGGGTACAGAGCCAGGCTCTTCTCAGTGGTGCCCTCTTACAGGATCAGAATATCATAGAGAATTTATTTTTTTTTTTTTACTTTGAGGGTGGTCAAACACAGAAATAGGTTTTTCCAGAGAGCCTGTGGAGTTTCCCTCTTTGGAGATATTCAAAAGCCATCTGGACACTGTCTTGGGCAACTGGCTCTAGCTGACCCTGCTTATGCAGTTAAGTTGGATCAAATTACTTGCAGCGGTCCCTGCCAACCACAACCATCCTATATACAGATCAATTTTCATAACTTATGCAAAATTATATAAGAAGAAATAAAAAACTAATGGAAAAAAAAAAAAAAAAGAGAAAGATATATTCATTATGGCAAGAAAAGTTCTTTACTGAAGAATATTTGACAATAATACCTCTATTTGTCCTGTAGTACACCTAAAGGTGTAATGAGACTAGAGAGATTGCTCCATTAAGCTCAGTTATCAGTGCTAAAGGTATCCCAAAATGCCTATACATAAACACGCCAACAACATTCAAGTATAAAACTGTATCCATAACTTTTCAACCCCCTCCTCTCATTTTCATTAAGTTCAGAGAAATCATTTCCATTGTCAAACTATGGCTGCATCAGAGAAGGACCAGAATGGGAGCTGAAACAACCATCATCAAAGCAAAATGCAGTGAATGGTCTATTTTAGTTCTTGCTTTCTGCCCTCTGAGGAATACTACAATAACAGAAACACCTCCTAGGTTATATAGTTTATTTGCCTGCTGGTGTGAGATTCTTCCCTACAATAATTTTTAACACTTGCTTCTGCCAAGTTAAAAGCAATGTGTCACATCTGAGGAAACTGACCTCAGAAGGAGCCCCCTCAGACACCGTATTTTGCAGTACCCAGTGGATCGTGGTGCTGCATCATATAACAGTGAAGGTGCCAAGTTGTTCAGACAACACGCCAGCCTGAAACCAGAGAGTCAGCAGTGTAACAGGATCCCTCTCAGTGCTGGGCTCCAATATAAACAGGCTTGCCCTCCTTGATACAGAATAGTGTCCTCTCCTCTGTTCAAGGCACAGCTGCTTAGTCCTGGCATCTCCCAGGTGTGAGACAGGCAGCTGTGGTGCTGCATGGCAGTCATGTGCAAGAAACAGCCCAGGATGAGGAAGAGTAGGAGGTAAATTGGTGAGTCTCATACTCAGATGCAGCTTTACAAGTCCCTGGTCCTAGAGCAGCACAGCCTGTTCTCCAGGGATCCTGCTGGAGATCACCAGACTCTTTCACCCTGCAGAGGACTTTAGACAACAACTCCAACTGTGGTCACCTGAACATGTTCACAAAAGGAAGAAAGGCAACCTCAAGGGAGGTGGCTGAAAAATAAGTGACCTCAATGAAAAATGTGTTGAGAAACTGCCAGAAAGCTGATGCAATCATCATCTCTCCAAACACCCATTAAGACGGGACAAGTTGTCCTGAAGATGAGTTGTCCCAAAGATGAGCTGTTGGGCTCTCACTTCTCATCAAACCCATTTGGGTGAAATATTTGTATTGTCATCTTCTGCTGGGTAATAATTTCCTTACAAGGATTTCTACACAAAATCGGAATTGCGCAAAAGCTGAGAGCCCACCTTCTTAAACATCTTTCCCATTCATAAAGGTACTAGGAAGTTTACATCCACTTTTCCAACTACCTCAGAGAATGAACAGAGGAAGCTAGCCACACAAACTGCCCAAGATTAATAAATATAGAACATTACGTAGCTATCTAAAACAAATACAACACCATAGTCCATTGCTGACAACTTTAAATGCAGAGAAGACCATTAAAACAGCAATATTAAATTAATAAGGCAGCACTAAAAATTTAAGACATGGTAAAAATAAGAAAGTTCACATACCCCCAGCTCTTACACAATGAGAATGTACATTATTAACAGCCTTTTTTTTCCAGATACATGTTATTTTTTTCTGCATATTTTAACGCATATGTAGATGCTTAGCAACTGTAAAACAAAGTAATTTACTTAAATAATTAAGGGAAGATTAAGGTACTTTATTCTATATATGTATTTTTAAATTATTGTATCTGATTTATAATATTATTTAACACCTAGAGAGATGGAATGCTCATATATGGATTCCAAAAATAAGTGACTTTATCTTTGCATTTAAGCAAAACAAGAAGGATTTGAGCCTACTATGTAGGTGTATGTGTGACTGTACATGTGTGTACACACATGTACTTTGTTAGCCTACATAAACAATTGGAAAGAACAGAAAAACACCTAGGAAAATAAATTATTAACATGTGAAAGGCATTGCATTTGTGTGAGAACAAATGCAGTTATACAATATAAAGGTCTGTATTATTCAGTATATCAAAAATGCAGTGGTACAAAGCAGGAAGAGTATTTTGTTCAAATGCCCATATTTTAAATTGCAGACAAACAGGAAAATCAGAAAAGTTCCAACAGCTTAGAAACATTGTGGAACTGCTGCACTGCAGTGTTTCACTAATATTGAATATGGACTCGTTACTTCAAACAGTCTTCATAAAAGGTTTCACTAAATGAATTAGTCAAGAGCATATTAAAAACAATGTTTCCCTGGAATGTGCATTATTTTGCACCACTCAAAGAAAAACAATGTTTTTTCAAAGAGGAATAATACATTTTGTTACACTAACTGGTCTGTAAGAAAAATCAAACTAAACCAAATTTTTTTTAAAGCACAAACTTTTCTTTAGCTCTCTTACCTATTTGTTTTCTGTACTGGTCAACAGGAGTCCTTGACATAGAGGCATCTTTTCTACCCATCGTTTTCAATCCAAAAATCACTGTCAGTATCAGAAAAAAAAAAAAAAGCATTATTCCCAAATAAGTTACTAAGAAAATCAATTACTTAAAAGATCAAAAAAAAAACTGTAACAAGCAACAACTAAATGATAATACACAAAGACGTAAGCCTTCACATGGTACAATGAGACACTGGAGTTAATCATCACTATTCTAAGCACTAATAGATAAATTCTAAACATACCTTTTTCCCTATTGCATGTATTATTAACATTACAGAATGCTGGTAAATTTGAATAAAAAGAAGAAAAAAAAAAAAAGGAAAAAAGGATTTAAACTGATTGCACTGTAATTCAGTGTTCAGTACCACTGAATTACTTTTCTTTCTTTCTTTCTTTCTTTCTTTCTTTCTTTCTTTCTTTCTTTCTTTCTTTCTTTCTTTCTTTCTTTCTT
>JAABPQ010001039.1:0-10523 GCA_033439865.1 Alcedo quadribrachys | reverse complement strand
CAGAGATGGAGACTCCACAACCCCCCTGGGCAGCCTGTTCCAGAGCTCTGTCACCCTCACTGAGAAAAAGTTCTTTTCACTGAGAAAAAGTTCTTTATATGGATAAGCTATGTTGTAAAAACATGATTCACGCTAAAGAACTGCTGCTTCAGAATTCTCTGATTTTCTGCAGTGTAGGACTGTTGTTAGCAGGTGTCATGGTTTAGGGTCAGGGCAACCCCCAGACCGATAACAGACGCTCTCTTTTAACCCCCCTCCCTCCCCAAAAGGCAGAGAAAAGGAATAAGGGAGAGAAACTTAATGATTAGAAAAAGGAACTAGAACAATTTAATGGAAAATGAAAAAATATATACAAATATGTACAAAGCCAGTACCGAAACCAACCCCCCCCCAGTGGTAATTATGTCACCCTAACGGATGCTGTGGAGGAGCTGGACTCTGGCACCCGGTCTCGGGAGCAAAAAGAAATAACACGAGAACCAAAGCAAAAGGGGAAGACCGGAAGCAAAAAGGAGACCAAAAGGGACCAAAAGGGCCGAGTCTTCGGACCCCCGAGCTTATATACTGGATATGACATGTATGGGCTGGAATACCTTGTTGATCAGTTTGGGGTCACCTGTCCTGTCCGCTCCTCCCCACAGGTGTGGTCTTTCACTTTTCTGCACCCCTCAGTGCAATACACAAATTCTAGCAATAGCCTTGGTTTGCATTCCATCCCTGGTATTAACTCTAAACATGAGGTGTTATCACTGCTAGAAGCGGACACTGTCAGCAAAACGTGCTGCTAACTCTAGAAAGTGCAGCCAGTTAGAAAACCTGAGCTAAAATGTAAAATCACTGAACAGAATTTGCTTGGTTTTCACCCAAACCGGGACAGCAGGAAAAAAATTACAGACTAAATTTTGACTTTGTCTTCTGGGATCTCTAGGTGTTTTAACCTCATTTAATGCCACTACAGATATATTGTGTTTGAAAGAAAGCGAATACTCTCCCTTCTTCTTATTGTATATGCGTATGCACACACATGCAGATATGTGCATACTTACTTCTTTTTAAGCGTTAGCAGCCAGTGGAAGTTTGAGAAGCTACCCATGTGAGTATTTCTGTATTGTGTTGCTTTTTCAATGGATTAATTTCTCTTTTCCAGTGCCTGAAAATGACAACAAAGCGGAATTTGTTTGTGCGGCTGGTGCCATGCCGCTGTCTGCGTGGAGAGGAGGAAACAGTCACTACGCTTGATTATTCTCACTGCAGCCTGGAACAGGTGCCTAAGGAGATTTTTACTTTTGAAAAGACCTTGGAAGAACTCTATCTAGATGCTAATCAAATTGAAGAGCTTCCAAAGGTATGTTGGCTGATTTTACTATTAGCTATGTTTACTAACTCTGTCGCTTCATGAGCACTATAGAAGCTCATAAGAGTCTAGCTTCCTACTTCAGCTTTTAGGCTGTGATTTGCTGAGCATTTTTAACTAAATATTCACCCTGGAAGAAGCAGACCTGGTAGAAGGAATGTTTGTGTTCCAGCTCGACTAGTTTGCTGCATGAGTTTGATGAAAGTGCTTAAGCAACTGATCCACCCCAAGAGAGGTAGAAAAATCTGGCTGATTTATTCTTGTGTCAATATCTGCTTGAACTGCCTAATTGTATTTAACAAATTGCATGATTATTTTGCATTTCCAGTCATGTTTTTTGAAAAAGTAGATTCATTGCCAGGTGCACAGTAAGTTCAGTAATGACACACTAAGGAGAGACATTGCTTATGTAATTCAGAGTTGTGCTAGCCTGGATCTTGTCATTTTCTCACAAATCACGCACATCAAACAGGACTCTCAGTGCTATATTTATACACAAACCTTACAAAGTTAGTAATTCCCAAGCCTGCTCTCTTTAGGATGGTTAGTTAGTAATTTACATATAATTGTAATACTGATAACTCCATACTTCCATGACTTTGCATGCTATGGGGAGGAGTCTCCACCCAGGCAAGGGTCTTTTTGACCTATGGGTGTGGTTTTTTTAGTGTTATAACAAACGGTTCTCTTAAGGACATCACTAATTATTGTTTAGCTGACAGTACAAAACTACATAAAAACATTATGATTTCAAAGTTCACATATAAAATATGTTTCATTGTTAGGATGTTTTATTCATAGGATATTTCTTCAAGGATTCTTGATTAAAATTCCCAAACTAATTAACTACAAGGATAGTCACCTTGTTATATACACTAATAGTTGTCACAAGGCCTAACTAAATTTTAGCAATGTTTTTCAAATCTTTCAGCTCCTTTGTTGGCATCCTTGTTTGCCTGGGTAGAAAACAGTAATACATTAAGATTAGAAGCAATAAGGTTAATGTCTTGTTCAGATCTCTTTGCCTACAAAAGATAGCTACAGTCTGAAGTATCTATTCCCTTAAAGTCCTGCTTTCTTCTTCAGCAGGCATCTGAATAGACTTTCTGAAGTATCTCAGATTACTGAAGTTAAAAATCTAGCAAGCTGGAATGCTACTTTGATTACATCTTTATGTATTTTTTTTCTGAAATCTGAAGACCAACTACATACTGAATTAGCAGTATACAAAAAAAAAAAAAGAATGCCAGCGACATACCTGGCAGCTGCAAAGTGATCGTTGCAATAGACTTTTTTCCCTTACCAGATCTTGTTTTGGTGGAATTAAAAACTTAATAGGTAGATGAGAAAGTTATTTTTTTTTCTTAAATTTTTTTCCCATCACAATTGTGTGCAAATCTTTACTGTCAAGCAGGACAAGTATAGAATGCTTTGTTAGCTTTATGGACAGTTTGCTATAACCACTTCATGTTTTGCTTGTTTGGATTTTTTTGAATGATAAATGAAACAAGAAATTTCAGGATAGTAACTTGACAGTTATTAGAAGTCCTGGATTCCAGTAAAGCTGATTTAAACTACCTGAGTGCTTTTGAAAATCCAACCTTAAATGCTCCTGTGGTCCTGTCAATGAAAATCTGTATTTTTACATTGAACATAGCTAATAACATGTAAGTTAAACATAGACAGTTATAGTTCAGAACTTCTACTATTTTAGTCTTGTCTCTTCCCAAGCACACTTTTTTTCACAGTGAGGGTGACAGAGCTCTGGAATGAGCTCCCCAGGGAGGTTGTGGAGTCTCCCTCTCTGGAGACATTCAAGACCCTCCTGGACGCGTTCCTGTGTGGTCTGGTCTGTGTGATCCTGTTCTGGCAGGGGGGCTGGACTAGATGATTTTTGGAGGTCCCTTACAGAACCTAACATTCTATGATTCAAGCAGATATTTTGTTGCTCTAGAGTTAGTCACTTTAGGTTTTACTAGCCTGCTTTTAAAGACTTTATATTAGCCTTCAAGCTTTTTTTCTCAGCTAATTTCACAACTTCATTCCTGACACAAATTCTTTACTGGGGAATAATAAAATGGAATGCTTATAAAAAAGAAAAAAAACCCCCTTTCTTAGCCAAAAAAAGGAAATGTTCTGAACTCTTACATTAAATTTCTATTTCCCAAATAATATGAACTGAGCAAATGTCTGTCTTCCAAACTCACAATTCTTTTTAAAAAATCCTCATTCATCTTAAGAGGAAGAAAGGCTGTACTTTAGTACAGTACACACCATTAGTAATACAGTACTGTACACGATCAAATGGGTGCATGTTGGCATTTTAGACCACAAGAAGGTGGTCAGTTTGCTTTGTCTTTGTAGCAAGAAGAGATTAGACTGCAGTTTAAGTAGACTATCCATTTGAGCTTCACTTGCTGCTTTAACTGCAACACTGAAGCAAACAATCCATTTGAGCTTTATTTACAGGTTTAATGCTGCACTATTTAAGGTTTTCCTGGATACAATGAAAGAATACATTACTACAAATAAAAGCAAGAATGAATTATAGCCTAAAAAGCATGCTAAATGTTTTATGTGTGTGTTAGGTAATAACCCCCGATTTAAAATTTACAGCATGCTAAATATTCCCTTGCCTGTCCAGTTAAGGGCTCTCAATCCCACAAATGTGACCCTGGTTGTTGTCCTAACAGGCAGTGTGTAGCACTGGGGAGGTGACTCCCAGTTCCTAACCTGAACCTTAGGGTTTTTATCCCCTCGTGTACGTGGCAGTGGCAAGACAGTGCCTGAGTGCATTATACCGCCTGGATGCCCAATGGTGTTGGCTGAAAACCTCCAGATTTTACTTTCACAGGCAAATGAATAGTGTCTTGTATTGAAACTCAGGACATACTTGTTGCAGGATTTCAAGGCTTAGCTCAGGCTTTGGTTCTTTGCATGGTGCAGCACTGCTCTTTGGTCTGTGGCTTATTGACAGCTCAGGGTTGAGCCATTTACACAGCTCCCTATGTGTCATCTCTCCATAGGTCAAGCCTCAAGGCTATCAAAGGCTGGATCACTTTTACAACCCCCCCATGAGTCACTGGCATGCACTAGATGCTACTGAAATGTGTTTGTGAACTATGAGCCAGATGATCCATACAGTCTTCTGTTAGATGCCATTTTATCTCATTAGTCATTTCCTGTATGAAATCCAGTTTTGATACATGAATAAATTGAGAGTTGGGCAGTCTAGCGCTTGCCTTGATCTAGTTTAAGATCAAATTATACACACAAATGACTGCTTGGACATTTACATCATGTTCCTTTTTTCTTCTCCTTGCTGAGCTGCAGGGACCTGTAATAGCCTACACTTGTTTCAAGTTAATGTGTTTATACATTGTAGTAAGTCACCTTTATAGGCCTATTTTTGAGAAATGAAGCTATTTTGGGGGGCTTTTGAGTATTTTTGGTACTTTTCACTACCCTTTCATTTTTCAAAAGACAGTAACCAAACACACATAAATTAAAATACTCTAAGTGTAGGGAAGATGGATCCAGACTCTTCTCAACGTCATCCAATGACAGGACAAGAGGCAATGGGAGCAAGTTGGAGCACAAGAGGTTTAGGAAGAAAAACTTTTTCCCAGTGAGGGTGACAGAGCTCTGGAATGGGCTGCCCAGGGAGGTTGTGGAGTCTCCTTCTCTGGAGACATTCAAGACCCACCTGGATGCGTTCCTGGGTGACTTGGTCTAGGTGATCCTGCTCTGGCAGGGGGGTTGGACTAGATGATCTTTCTAGGTCCCTTCCAACCCCTAGCATTCTATGATTCTATGAAAGGAAACAAGCAGAGATACTAGGAAGTAGCAAAGAAAAAAAGGACCCCAAGTGTTTGACATAAATTGTAATATTAAAACTATCCGTAGAAGATTTATAGGGGAAGGCTGGTAATGTTTGAAGTTATTCTAGCTGATTTGGAGATAAGGGTTTCAAGGTGTGTGGACCTTTTCCCTAATTCAAGCTTTTACTTAGTCTTTTAACTCTGAAAAAGGCTTCTAATTAAGCCATCTCAGATGAAGGGTGCGGTACTTAAATTAGGCTGTCTCCAGCTTTTTAAAGCCTGGTTAAGACATTCCCACTCTCCTCTTTGCCCTGGTGGTGTGTTCTTATGCCTGTTTTACAATCTGCTGCCCGTTGTATACCACAGCACAACTGGTTTGAAGCTGTCTTGTCAACCTGATCACTGAAATGACTTGTGAATATGTGTGAAAAGAGTGTCTCCAGTCATTTCATAACTCTGCTTACTTCAAAAATCAATTTTTACAGTATAGCTCCTTAATTAATTTCACTGGCCAAGGGTACAACATGACCAAACTCTGGTGGAGACATGATGGTTAGAGAAGGACTTCACTACACACCAGCACTTTGTGTAAAATCTCAGATCTGGCATTTGAAATGCTTGTGTGCTAAATCACATATGAGAAGCTACCCTGTTTATCTTAAGTGCAGTGTTGTGCACTTGAGATGAAAAAGCTGAAACTGTAGCATCCCTCTCACTTTGTTGTTTTGAAGAAATTAGAATTCTGCAGTGAGAGAGTAATTAATTTTAGGACTTCTGCTGTCACTTACACTGATGATGACGTATTCAATGTTTGCATATTCAGTGATTAACAACAAAAAGAACAGCTATACGAAGTCAACACCATACCAAATTTCCCTTCTCCCCAGTTTTCCATTATGAATCTTCCAAGTTCTACATTTGCTTTCACTTGACTTATTTCTAATGATTTCAAGAGTCCAGATTATTGTTTTCAGGGCAGAAAAGTTGTATATTCTTACATATATCAATATATATCAAATATATCAATATATCACATATATATTCTTGCTTGAAGTACTGAAATAAACGAATGGCACCAGAACATGAACTCATTGAAATTCTTCTTCCCATATAGCATGCTAAGTAACTTGTAACTCTTCAAAGCCTTAACAATACCAACTAGTTCTAACAGATGCACATTTCTGAGGAATTGGAAACATCAGTAGACAAGTTAAAGCTTATTCCTTGAACAGTCCACCTTGATAATTTATGTTTGCTTTTGTTCTGGGGTGGTGTGTGCAAACATAACATGAATGGGGCTTGTTCTACATTCTGTGGTTGAATTGAGAGACACACAAAAAAATTTTGCTTGAATGAAGTCAAGTTATGATGTTGATTGGGATTATTTTTTTTTCAGTATTACAGCACTTACTGGTTTTGTTTGACCTTTTCTTAGAATTACAAGGTAAAAGATAGAAGAATTACAAGATAAAAGCAAGTTACCCAGAATATTTGGGAAATGAATGTTCAGTACAAATAGTTCAGATAAAGCTTTCCAATCACTTGCTTATTTGCATTTATTTTGTACCATCTGTAAGCTTCCTAAATGCCATTTGAGGATTTTTCTTCCATTACACTAATTTTACTTGCCCTGTTTTGTCAGTTTGTAAAGCTTTTGGGTAAGAATCTTAATGTACCTTGCAGACAGGAGGAAAACTGTGTCTGAGCTAGTATTTGATATAAATTATAATGCATGTATACAGAAGATGTTTCACAGATTTATATACCCTCAGATTAAAATTTCACTAGTTTTCACCATAACTTTGTTGGAATTTTGTTTACTTGAGCTAGTATGCATGGAAGGGAAGAAAATTTCTAAGATACAGTGAAATAAAATGTAAACTTTTGGAGAAGATAATACCCACTCAAATCCTGTGTTTCAGAATTATTTTACTTTTAAAATGCATATATCAAGTTTTGGGTTTTGTTAGTTTTTCTTTGTTTGTGTGGCAGTGGTGGTTTTGTTTTAGTTTGTTTGTTTTGGGGCTTTTTGGGTTTATTTTATCCCTGAATTATCTCTGGAGTATTACATAACGTGTATTACGGAAAGTATTTTGTGATGTTTGCAGGATTGTGTGTCAGAATTTCTGAGATACTGGAAGGAATTTGTAGGAATGCATTAAGCATAGCTGTTGGCTTGTTGTGAGAATTTGCAGGTTTTTTTTCATGCCTAAGAGTTCTAAATGTAGTCAGTTTTGAATAAAGCTAGTTAAAAAGTTTTTGTAGTCAAAAACTAAATAGTCTGACCTTCAAGCTTTGAGGTCAAAAGTCTAAAGGGATTAAAAACAAAAGCTTTATAGAGAAAGCTGAGAGAAAATTGCACTCACTTTTTTCTTTATTTCAATAGCAACTTTTTAACTGTCAGTCTCTGCACAAGCTGAGTTTGCCAGACAATGATCTAACCACATTGCCAGCATCCATTGCAAATCTCATTAATCTCAGGGAGCTGGATGTCAGTAAGAATGGTAAGTCACTTCACTTTTTATGTTGGGGTAACTAAAAAGGGGTAATAAAAGGCAATCGCCATTCACTGTACAAAGATGCTAGTGAAAAAATGATTATTTTTTTTTTCAAGAAAACCCACACATATAGTAATGTTAATTTTTATTCTTATTTTTAATTCTTGTTTTGCTGTTCTAAATCACTGCTTAATATAAAATAAGGCTCTCTGGTAGTGGTATTTAATTGCATCTCAAACTGACTGGATTGTACTTTGAGATTCATTACTGAAAACTGATACTGTATTTAATATTCTTTCAAATGTATATGCTTGGATATATGACTTCCATTTGCTTGTCTCATGTTTCACTATACTGAAGAGTTTGCACAATAACTTTTATGACTCTTGTTTTATATGAAAATGCTTCGAGTATATTTTAATCAGCTGTCTGAAAATCATAGTAGGACTTGGCTGCTCTGCTGTCCTGCTCTGGGGATGGTATCCTGTGTTGTGTTGCATGGCGGAAAGTGTCTATGGGTGGTGACTGGTTCACTTGTCTGACTTGTTAAAAATCTGTTGTTGTGTGTGAATTGGCCTTTTATGATTTATGAAATGTTTTAAGTCAAGCATTTTATACATGGGCTTTTATTGATGATGCTGCATTGGCAAGATGGCAGATGTGTGCAACTGCCAGGAAAACAGCAGCAACTTTATGTTGTCATCAGACTTAGTCGGGCAGCTTATTTGGGAGGAAAAAGCAAGTTCAATCATGCTCATTGATGAGGGTAGAATAGTCTTGTCTTACTAATTCAAAGTGAAGTAAGAGGTTCCCTCCTTGAAATTGTATTTCAAAATACAAATTATGTAAATATGCCAAAGATTTTATCATAATTCATTGTTTTATTTGGAAAGATAGCTGATTATGGCTACACAAAGTTCTGCTGTATTAAGAAAGTATTCCAGTTGTTGAGGTGTTGGCATTCTCCTTGATTGTCCATTGTAGCCCAGTCCGTGCTTAAACTGCTACTTTATTATTTCTTCCTAATGAATGCAGCATTTAGTATAGTTAATTAACCTGCTTGTCTCTGCTTCGTTCCTGGTACAAGTGGATTAATAGTCTTTCTTAAATAACACTGGCCTTAAACTTTCATACTGACACACAACAGAGAATCATCTTTTTGTCTTAGACTGAACTCTTGAAAGGATTAACTGTTTCCAACACAAGCTCTCAATGCGGAAGACTTAAAAGCAGCAAAAGGGCATTTGAGTTCTAGTGCTGGCAAATTCCTTAGCTTATGTACTTAAATAGGCAGCTGGTTACTTACTAGCAGAGAGTTAATTGTCCATCCAAAATGGCATAACCTTTAGCTAAGCCTTCAGAGAGCTGCTGAAAGAACTCCTCCTGTTCCTCTGAAGCATGTAAAAAATTCAAGGAGGCAATAGCAAAAAGGTACACTATCCAAGTAAATCTGTGAAGCTCTGTTTTCAATGGATTGTTTTGTTCTATTTTTATCACCTTTCAGAGAAATGATGGGACACAAGCTTATTTAAGCTATTATCATGTGTCTGTTCTCAATCTTATCATGGTTTGGATAGCTTCTTTGCCTAGTGTTGCATGTCAGAAATAGCCCTGAGTTCAGACTTGGGACATATTGGCTCCCACTATTCCTGAAAGGTCTGTAAAACTAAAAAAAACCCCAAATCAACAAATCCCCACAAACACAAAAAATAAAATTACAAATTACAAATCAGGGTTCCTATTTGCCCATTTTGGGTGAGGTAAGTTATAGTGCTGGTTTTTTTTGTCTGAAATAAATGTAGAATTATTTGAAACTTAATTTGTTGACTTAAGTGCCTTTTCGTTTCTGTTAACCCTATTAAATGGTGAAACTATGTAACATTTTCCGCTTGACAACTGCAAGCCTATTTTTTCAAGAATAGTAAAACTGTTTAAAATCTCAAATTCTTTTTCTTTGTTAGATACTGAACGAATACAGTGTGAAAGCAGTGGACTTTGTTAGAAGCACAGGCATTGCATTAATTAAAAAAACCTCCCATACTTACTGGAGATTAATCACCATTCCAAGAGCAGGATGATGAGCAATGCCAAATTGTAAAATAATTGAAAGTGGTTTTCAGATTCTTCTGGTTGTGGAAGTGAAGGAAATAGTTTTGTATTTTTCAGCATGTTGAGTTATGTAGCATGGATGTACCCTGTTTTCTTCTGATGTGGATGGAGTGAAAACACAAAGTGAGACAAACACACATTTAGTTCTAAAGATTGTGTTTTAGAAGGGTAGTTAGACTTTGGTTTTCAAATACAAGCATATATGCAATATGACAGGGTTTTCATATAGGATGGTGAGCTGTTTGTACCATAGGCATAATCAAATGGACTGACTGAAGATAAGTATTTGTCTAAAGAGCTGATACAAAAATGAAGAATGAAGTTTCCATTTTAAAAAGTATTCAGTTACCTCATGAATTTTGGAGACCTGTTGCACAGGACAGGCAGGCTGTGCTGCCATCCAGAGAGACCTGGACAGACTAGAGAGCTGGGCAGAGAGAAATGTAATGCAATTTAGTAAGAGCAAGTGTAAGGTGCTGCATCAGGGGCACAACAACTCCATGTATCAGTACAGGCTGAGGGCTGATGTACTAGAGAGCAGCTCTGGAGAAAGACACCTGGGTGTCCTGGTGGACAGGGAGATGACCATGAGCCAACAATGTGCACTTGTGGCCAAGAAGGCCAATGGCATCCTGGGATGCATTAGGAGAAGTGTGGCCAGCACGGCAAGAGAGGTTCTCCTCCCCCTCTACTCTGCACTGGTGAGACCCCACCTTGAGTACTGTGTCCAGTTTTGGACAC
>JAABPQ010001038.1:12651-58633 GCA_033439865.1 Alcedo quadribrachys | reverse complement strand
ATATATATTTTTATTTTATTTTATTTTTTTTCATAGTGTTCTTTGTGTTGGACACTAAGGAAAGAGTTGTAAGAGACTTCTAAAGGGTTTATGCTATTAAGAAACAAGGCTGGTAAAAGGATTATTGTTTGCATTATGCGGTTGAATAGCTGCAGGAAAGAAAATGTGAGATCCAGCTGTGTGGAAGACCTGTGCAGAAAGAAATAGAGCAGCCACCTGAGTCCATTATTCTTTGAAAAAGGGTTTCTGTTTTCATTTATTCTCATTACCTGTGATGTTTCGGAAATGAAATAATTCTCGACCATTATATTCTTTTACTTCATTTCTGTTTACATACATCTGTTAAAAGAGTCTTCAGGCAGTGAACTTACTCAAAGCATTTGAGGAGCGGGACTATGTGTGAGATGTATCTCTATTCTGATATTGCTCTACACATACTGCAAGCCCAGTGTGGGTTTGAGGTCACAGGTCATCGTGCTGGTTCTGTCTGTTATTGAATAAAGGTGTTGGGCAAGGACTGAAGTTAAGAATTGGGCTAGCACAAGTCTGAATAGTGACTGATTCAGGAATTTTTGAACAGTCTTTGTTTAGCAACCATCAGATTCTAATGATAAAGGCAAAAAGAGAAGGAAGAGGGTGTTTGAAAGAAGATTGCATTGTCTTTGTGCCACTACAGAAAGGTATTTCAGTGATAGCCCACTTGTTCATAGTAAAATATTTAAAAGTTTGGGTAAAGCTGGATTCTCTCTTTAAAAACATGGAGAAAAGAGAAATATGTTTTCTTTTCCCAAATACCTCGCTCATTCGGTGGAAAAATGTGAGGAGCATGGTCTGCTGATTCAGGGGAATTTTGTTTTTTATTTCTTCCCCAAAGATGGATTTGCTTACGGCTCTTGGAGAATAATGAGTTAATTGGCTTTGTTTGCAGAGAGGTTTGTTACGATTCAGTTGGTCTTGTAGGGTGAGTGGTTATGCTAGGTGCCTGCACAGAGACCAGTGCGCTCGTTCTTTGTCATGGTTTAATAAAGCACATAGTTATGGTCTCTTTCAACAAACTGAGATGTATGAGAACATGTAGTATGCTCTGGTCATAGCTGAAGACCCACTGGATGCTACTTACGTAAGAAATACTACAGTTCCAGACAAGGTCCTCAGGAACTTTACAAATGGCAAGAGAATTGTTGATTCTCAGTAAGTATGACTGAGAGCACTTGACCTGCACAACTTTTCTCATCAGTGGTGGAAATAAGTCTTTGGAGGAAAATTGGCAGCAGCATTTAAATTTATTAAGTTTTCATTAAAGAAAATAACACAAACAGCAATCAAAGTGAATTAAACACTCAGGCAGCTGCTTAAATGCATTGATGCATATTCCTGTTGTGGAACAAAAGCATTTTCACACATTCTTGTAATACATTTAAATTCACTTCTGGCGCAAAGTATCTGTCCCTTAGGTTAAGGAAAATGGCATTTACTGAACACTAGGAACAAACTCAGCCTGTTGGATTTCAGTACTTTACATTTCATAGAATCATTAAGGTTGGAAATTACCTTCAAGATCACAAAGTCTTTCAGTCTGGTGAACCAGCCGTAGTGGTACTGAACTGCAGTAAGAAAAACATGACATTGTTCTGCAGCTTTGGTGTAACAGATTGCCCTTCTTGAGCTGGTAACTTGCCTGCTGGGGAATGTTGTCCACCTGTCCTTCCTAACTGGTGAGTAGAAGCTGCTGTCATTTCCTGGATCATTGCCACAGACAGAGCTGCTGTGCACTAAGTGTGCAAGGTACATTGCAACTTCAGGCCTCTTCTTTTGCACCATATCTAGTAAAATACAAAAGTGTTATTGTTTTTCTTGTGTTGTTTCTGCTTTTGTCTGTGTCTCTCTGGTTTTTTGTTTGCCTTCAGTAGGCCAACAACCATCATTAGACAACTCTGATTCCTGGCCATCTCACCAGAAAAGCCAGGGGGGGGCTTATTCTAGGCAAAGGTTGCTAAATTTTGCATAACTTTGCTTTTCTTGTATTGCCTTCTTTCACTGAGAGATGATGTAGAAGGTGTCTGGAAGGAGAAAGCTCTTCAGTGCACCAGCTGTATATACCGTATATATCATGCAACAATAAAAAGGACAGAATTCAACCAGTAGTTGATCTTGGTACAATTTGGGACAAAACTGCCACTGACTAAGGTGCTTGCATGAGCACACAAGCAGTCCAGCTGATGACAAAGGTTTGGCTCCTTTGCATGACCGTGGTAATAATTCCTTTGGCTGCAGGCTGCACTCCTGCTGCTATTTATTGGAATAGTGAGTTACTCCACCCAGGACTGACTGATCATGGCAAGATGGGGGACAGCAGCAGTGTTGAAATGACACCATTTTTACACCATTACCAGTTTGTTTTCTCCAAATTTTGTTTGGTGAAACAAAGGAACAAAAAAAGTGTTAAAAAAAAAAAGGTTTCAAGCGTCTGAATAGCTGTAACTGCCATCTCAGTGCAGTCATTATCAGTACATGTTGCAGTTAATCGTTAGGGAATTTTTATTTTTCTGAGCTCTCTGCTACCCTCTAGCTGCTGCTTGTGTCTCATCCACAAAAGCGATTGAGAACAGGGTGAACGTACAACATGTAAAAATTGCATTTCAGAAAAATAAGGGTCTGAAGGTATCCAAACCCACATTTCAATATGGTCTGTGTTGTCTTGCTACTTGTGCTGCTGCTCTCCATTCCTTTGGGTTGCTTCTTCCATCTTTTTTTTTGTGACTGTGGCACTTAGCACAACTGGTTCCCTTTTGTACAAGAGGAGACTGACGTGTCTTTTGAGAGACTTCAGAAATGTCTTTAGAAACCTTAGAAATGGTAAGAACAGTGATTTCTGAAGCTCATCTGTATCTTCTGTGATGCAAGTAAGTTTTAGGACTGTGTATTCCCTTGGTTGTTGGGTGGAAGTTTGCACGTGAAAGCGGTGTCTGCTCTGCTGGCTGGCTGACAGCAGATCTCACTTTCAGCCTTTCACTGAAGTGACAGGAGCCCAACACACCAGAAGGTCAGGGTAGGCTTTTATTACATTACAGTTGCCAAAGATCCCGGAACTATGTTTGCAAAGCCAAGATTTCAGAATTCAGCAAATGCCAAGCTTGAGAATGGAATATTTATGAGCCTCCTTTATCTATTTGGCCTGTCATACTGTTTTAAATTGCTCAGTAATGTGATAGGAATACACTGAACGTGTAACAGGTTTGCCTGCCAACCTTGAGATGGGTAGAAAGTAAACTTTCATCTTTGGTGGAAAGCTCCTAAAGCCAAGTTTGTCTGGAAGTGAATGTAAAGAACTTGTGCACCTTTCTTGTTTGTGAATGGCTTTTTCCTGTGAAAGGTTCCCTTAGAAACTTAGGGAGATGTGAAGATGATCTCCAGAGATATAGATGGATATGTGAATAGGAAGGTTAAAATCATCTATTTTAGATTAGGCATTTAAAAATAACAACAGCAGACTATTTGCAATAATACAGATTTGTGGTATAAATGTAAAATAACAGGTAGTTGGCATATTCTTTTTTGGTTCTTATTTCTTCTAAGGAAAGGAAATACACTTCTTTGTAAGATGAGGTAGATAACATCTGAGAATTGCAGTGTGAAATTTCTGATTCTTTTGACCGTCTATTTTTGTATGACTCGTGGCTCTCGAGAACACACAATTCCTGTCATACACCACGTGAAGTACTTTCTATCTGAGGTCAAATACACTGGGAGAGAAAGCTTATATACTCAAAAAATGGCAATAGGTGACTTTTCTTGTTCTGAATCTTCTCAAAGTTATATTGAAGTAAAGTTGTGAAATAAGACAAAGAAGAGAACCTTGATCTCTGTAGAAAAAGCAAAAATAAATCTGTCTGGCTTTGCCTTTTAAAAGACCAGGTTGCATGACAGTGTGTATGTTGACATACAATGTTTTAAGTAACAGATGATGATTATTTGGAAGCTAGTCAAGCTTTATTGCTCTTCTGATTAATCAAGAATTTATCAGAGACTGGTTATTTACCAGTTACCATCACCAGCAAAATAGACTAGACTTGGGGAGATAATTAATTGTAACAAATTAATTTGTAACAGAGTAGGTCAGTGAGAAATAAAACTAAAAATACCTATCCCAGCTCTTGTTTTCTTCCCAGGCTCAACTTCATTCCTGACTCTTGTATCTCCTCCTCCCACCTGATCAATGCAAGGGGATGGGAAGTGGGGCCTTCAGTCAGTTTTTAACACTTTCTCTTCCACTCTTTTCTCCTCATGCTCTTCTGCTTCAGCCTGGGGTCTCTCCATTGGGTACAGACCTTGATAAACTTTTCTAATCTGAGTCCTCCTCACAAGCTGCAGTTCTTTCAAGAACTGCATGTGGGTCCTTTTCATGGGTTGTGGCTGATAAGGAAAAGACTGTTCCAGTGTGGGTCCGAACTCCTGCCAGGAGCCTGCTCTGAGCCTGTCCATGGCTTGCAGCTTCCTTCAAGACAGGTCTGCCTGCTCTAGGGTGGAGTCCTCTGTGTGCTGCAAGTGGATATATGCTGCTCCATGCTCCTCCATGGGCTGCAGGGGAATTTTTACTCTGGAGTATGGAATACCTCCTCCTCCTCCTTCTTCTTCACTGACTTTGCTGTCTGCATAGTTGTTTCTCTCACATTTTCTCCTCTTCATTCTCACACAGCTGTTACTCAGTGTTTTTACCCCTTCTGAAATACGTTATCACAGAGGTGCTACCAGTGTCACTGAGGAGCTCAGATTAGGGTAGTGGAGCCTCCATCCTCCATCTGGAAGCTGGCTCTGTTGTGCGTGGATACAGTTCCTTTTGTCTTCTCACAGAAGCCACCCCTGTAGTCCCCCCCATCAAGTCTATGTCAACATATTCTAATACTTTTCCGTAAAACGCTTTAAAGTCCAGTTCTGACAGATTTCTGAGGGGCTTGAAGTTGATCTTCTTTTAAAAGAATTCCAAACACTTGTCTGTTGGTTGTTTTGTCTCTTTTGAAGTCGTCTTGGTGCAAAAATTCACATTTCTGTGTATGCTTTTGATTTTAATACATTTGCATCTTCTAAAATGTAAATGTTAAAAAAAACCCCACAAATGCACATACAAATAAAAAGTGAAACGGGCAAAACCCCAGTGAACCTTGACTGTGTCTTTATTTTATACAACAGGCTTAAGGCAGTCATCGTTAGTTTCCCAGTCACAGCATCGTTAGGGTTTGGTAGAATTGGCACTGTTAATATGCTTCTTATGCCTGAAGCCAAGACAACATTCCAGAATCTGTTCTGTTCCCTGGGCTTGCAACCTTATTTCTGCAATATGAAGAACTTGAAGAAAAAAAAAAAAGAGGCTCACATTAGTGGTATTCTTGTAGAATATGAAGTGAATAAGCAAGCAAGCAAGCAAATGACAATGTAATTTCTGTAATACAGCTTGCCACAAAGGATGAATATTGATTTAATACACCTTAATTAAATTTTAAGAGCCATTAGTCAATTTTGTCAGCAATATGCTACTCTTTTCCTCTGCAAACCCAGCTAATTGAATTAAAATGCTTTGAATGAGGATAAATTCTCAGGTAGGCAATTGACAAATGCAATTTAATTTTTATTTGTTTAAAACAAGTGACTGTAAAATGCCTGTGAAATTCACTTTTCCTGTACTTCATATACCACACATACAGACTGATTGATGGCTTTACTGGTAACCAGCAAAATAGATGGACATGATCAGCTTTCACAACTGGAAATTTTCCTGTCAGGTGAGTTAAAGGCCTTTCTTAGTCCATTGCACAAGACTAGGTTACTCAGATCTTTTCATCTTCTAATGCGTTGTTTGTCTGGAAGATAGTACTGGCAATAATACCCCTCTGAATTGTTGATTTATTCTTCACATTACACGATAGTGGTTTGGAACTGGGAGGTGCTACTATTGGGCAAGTTGTGTTAGGTCTGTGTATGGAAATGTGTGATTCCTGCCCTTTCTGCACCACCTAGGGTTGAGCTGTGCAATCCAACATAGTTTTTTTTAAATGGCGGATTCTGTGCTTTTTACCTTAAAAAGAATTGTTCTCCAGTTCTGAATGATAGACCATAAAATTCTGTTGTATCCACAACGTGCACCGTGGCTCCCCAGCACTGCAGCTGTTCTTTGTAACTTTCCTTTCAAAAAAATATTTCCTGAGATCTTAAGTACAGTAAATACATCACTGAGTGATTTGTTGTTGTTGTTGGATGGTTTTGTTGTTGTCATGTGTGTTTGTTTGTTGTTTTTATTTGTTTGTTTGGTCTCTGATGCCATATCTGCTGGAGCTCATCTTTTTGCATCTAGTCTAAGAAGGGGGAAAACCTGTTTTTATACTTGAAGTGGAATATTTCTAAAAGATTATGGGGTTGTGATGGGATCCTGTTGATTCCCTCAATGCAATCTGTGCTCTCCTGTCATAGTGTCCACAAGACACTGAAAAGAAGTGGAAGATTGGAAAAATGGTTTTGTTTAAGTTTAATGTGGAGTATGCTAATTCATAGAATATCTCAAGTTGAAAGGGACCCATAATGATCAAGTCCAACTCCATGATCCTCACAGGACTACGTAAAACTAAACCATATCATAAGCAGTTTTTAATTTGTCTGGGAAACAGTATTGCTTTGTCTTTAAGTTAAATGAAGAGTCTAACCAATCATATATTGTGGGGAAACATTAACATGAGAGACAAGTAATACATCAACTTAATGAGATTTGTTTTCATCAAACTTTCAACGGGACTGTTGCTGTGTAGGTACAAATTCTAACTAAGAGGACAGTTCAACTACATCACTCAGATTGATGGTTTTGAGGAAGGAGAAAGACTTTGTAGTCTGGAAACCTTGGTTTAAGTCAATAATAAAGCTTATACAGTGTTTAAATTTGTACATGTGGTGCTCAGGAGTATAGCAGAGCCTGCAGCACTGTGCGATGGTGAAATATACCTTTGACTAGGAAAATCACAAACGTGCTACCAGTCGATCAGCCCTGCATTGAGTGCAGTGTATGACAAGAAGACTGCTGTTAATTTGATTTTAAGGCCATTTATGTTTTAAATGCAAAATTAGAGTGCATTTTTTTTTCTCTCATTTTATTTCAGTGTTTAATTTGTATAACTTCCTTGTATAGTAATGTGAAATACATATTTCTTTCTCACTTGCTTCTTTCCTGAGTATAAAGCCTGTAGAGGTGAAATCAATTTATTTTCAGCCTAATTATATGTGGGTCTTCATAGTTTTGTTGAATTTTGCATTTCTAATACCAAAAAAAAAAAAAAGTTGAGAATAAAGAGAAAATGTTGCAGATATGTGCAAATGGCTGTGAATTAACATTTTCCACCTACTAAATTGCAACAGTTAATTTTTTGCATTGAATGGCTTAGACTTTGGTAATGTAATTGTCAGTTGTGAGATGGATACTAACACATAGTATCTGAAATGATGAGGTATGTTGAGTTGGATCCATTAAACTACAGAAAACTAGTGTTTCTGTGCAAGGCTGGGTGCTCGCTAAGATATTTTTAGTGAGCTCTTCATCTGGTCTCATTTTCCACTGGCTCACTGATTTGGTCTTTGCCACACCTGCCATGCATCTAAAAAGGTTCTCCAACATTTATGCAATGGTTAAAACAGCAGAATAATCTCTGCGCCCTCTTGACTCTGACTTCAGTGTAGTGATTTTTACATTGTACTAGTTTTTTTCTCTGAAGACTGCCTTGCCTAATCTTGTTTGCAGTGAATGTTCTCTGTGAACAAACTGCTCTTCCTTTCCCTCAGTCGTGTGTGATCTCCCCTCCCTTGTCATGTTCTCCTAGAGTCATATGAGTAAAGGATGTTTGCACATAGCTGACTGTGATGTTTGTGCTCCAACAGCATCTGTCGGTGCCTAATAATGCGAAGGATGGCAAACAGGAAACTTGGCTTAGTGGAGTGAACAGTGGAATGGGAGGAATGAAACTAGAATAGTCAACAGCATTCCAAAACACATCAGATGGCTCATATAAATAACAGATTTACTTCTAGCATCAGGTTTTAAAGAGCAGGAGGTAATTGTATTCTGCAAATCATCCATGGTAGCAGTTCAGAGGAGGTTACCAGTGTTCTGCAAGTGCTGTTGTTTATGGTTTTGATGCTGTACGTTCTAGAATACAATTCAACAAATGCATGAATAATGGAGGAAGCTTAAACTAGTCTGTTAAGATATTTTTTAGCCCAGAGCCAAGTCCTGCTGCAGAGAGCATTGCCTTCCTTGCAATTCCTGCACAGATTCCCTTTTCTTTTTTTTTTGCCTGTGTTAAGATCTGGTCCACATTGAAATCAGTGTGTGTCCTTGCTGCAGTTTCTTTGGGCCTAGAATTTCCCTGGCTGCTATTCCCATTTGGAGGGCCATACCATCTGTAGGTTTATTGCCTCCTTTTCTCTCCCTTTACTTCGTAAATGTGACATAATTGTAGTAGAATGCCCTCAAGTGGTTATTTAGGCATGACATTTTCTCATCAAGTAGCTTTTTGTCATTGTATCACAGTACAGGTCTTCAAAAGGTTAATTTAAAATGTGCCAGGTCTGAATTTAAGTCTAGGTTCATATTCCTTGAACCTCTTGAGGGATGACTATGTGAAGAGAAACACAATGTGACTTTGGGGTCTGTGCTGTGCTACGCACCCTGAAGCTGGAGAACATTTCACTCATGAGGAAGAGGAAATGAGAACACAGTCTAAGACTAGGAATCTGTGGCTGAAAGACATTAGTAACACTTTTCACGCAAATCCAAAACATAGCACCATCAAGATACTATGAAGAAATTTAACTCTAGCCCTGCCAAAACCACAGCTATTTAAAAATTCTTGAGAAATATCTGTGTCCCCTCCATCACATTTCCTTGCTGCACTTGCTTTTCAACAGTATGTGCTGTGCCTGCAAAGTGATCGTTGTTCACCATACCCCACACCAAGGCAACGGCACAGATATGGTGAGGGCTTTTTACAGAAAAAAAAATGAGAAAACATGTGGCAGATCTAGAATTTATTGACTTTTATATACTGCTGCTTATGTGAAAAGAAGTATTCCCTACAAGTGTTTTTTATTGCTGTGTAAACAGTAACTTATGGCTGCTTTGCCTCAACACCTACTCTCCATGTGAGCTATTGCAGCTAATGCTTCTCCCCTAATGAGCTGAAAGCAGATAAGAGTTGTGACCCAAGCTCTTTGGCAGAAAAACAGTCTGAATTCCCCTGGTAAGGAGCTGAACATGAAAGAGATTCTATGTGAAGTTTGGAAAGTGGTTAATTCAAATAATTTTCATTCCTCAAAACTCAGGTGCTGAGCAGTCTCTTTCCTTGGAGTTTCAGTACAAAGTGTGGAGAAAAGCAGATTCTATGCTGCATATTGAAGAGCCTGTGTCTCAGCGCTGCGTCTCAGCAGAAGAGTGACATCTCTGTCACTCGTGAATATAATCAAATGGTAGGTAGGATCCAGGAGAAAGTGAATTTTGCCAAGGCCTCTGAGGAAGGCATTAGAGAAAGAATCGAGACCCATGTTCCCATCCCACCTCTGATGACAGCTGTGGTCGGGTATCATTGGGCATTCATTTCTGCAGTAGTGGAATGATGGCAAAGGTGTGTTTACCCTCCACGGTAGAAATAGCCTAAGTGCTTTACCTATTTGCATAAACTAATGAAAGACACTTCAATTCCTGTGTCCTTGTGTCTCTGTATTTTAGTTTTTTGTATTTGAGAAAAGTACATTTGTACTTGAAACTTTCCCTGGACAGGTGGTCTGTGAGGGAGTGGAAGGACAGAGACATTCTTAAAAAATGCTGTTTATTAAATATTTGGAATAAGAATCACTTTAGTGTTGCTAGGTAAGTTACACTAATTTGTAGTTATTTAGATTCAGTGGAAAATGCTATAGGTAATGTTTCATTGCTTATGGTGCCTGCCTTGACATGAAGAGTAAAATCTGGTTTCTAGGCCAACCATTTTGATGATTAGAGCAGTTTCCAAGTGTGTCTTATGCTGAGCTGTTCCCACTGCAGTCAATGGCAGGTCTAGAAATCAACATCGTGGTCAACTCCAAAATGCATACCATGATGCAGGAGAAAAAGTAAAGAGCTTGATGTTCATGTAAAGCAATCCTCTTTCACATTCTGTTTGGTTTTGGGTTGTTTTTTTTCTCTGGCAGGTGAAGAGACTGTGTGTTGCTCATCTGGCTTTCTACAGGAAAAACAACGTGAGTTGAAATTGTTCTTATTTTGCTTTGTACTGAAGCCATTCAACAACCAGAGATAACAATAGAATAGAAATGTTAACCGTCGCGAGTCTGGTGGTGTGTTGAGAAGGGAAATGGATGTGGAGGGATGAGGACTCTTGAATTTTGTTCTGCATATATTTTTAATGTGGGTATGAAAATATACCAAGCAAGTGCCTGTAATGGTTAACATTTTAGACAGTGCCTCACAGCACTGGTTAGAGTGGCAGAGGTGAAGCACTGGAAGGTGAAGCTGCTGGTTTACATGATAGTGCCTAGAGAACAGTGAAGCATGGCTTGATTTGGAGCATAGAAACCTTCTGTGCTCTGGGCTGTCTTCTGTCTCTGCTTAAAGGTGTTCAAAAGGTGTTGCTGCTAAAGTTTCTGACTGCTGTAGGAATGAAAGGTAGTGCCACACCTGGCACTGCTAGGGTTCCTTTGCTGCTGGTCCACACTTTGAGGAGTGTATTCATGTGTCAATGTGTTGTTCTTTCTGTGCTTCTAGATTGCTTGCTGGAGAGCAAATTGGCTTATAGAAATGATTGGTGTAATTAGAGTGTTTTCTTTCATCACAGTTCTCTCTGGAAGCATGTGCTGTCACTCTCTGCCACCCTGTCATGCTTTGCTCAGCTTCTCTGGCCCCATCTGAGAGCTGGACATGAAGAAGACTTGAAGTCTAGATCCTTGGCTAAACCCTGTGTGTTGCTTCTACTGCAGTGCTCCATAGTAGTCACATAGAAATTCCAGTAGTATGTTTATGTGAGACTCATTCAATGGAGAACAGTGTGGAAGCAAATACACTGTCTCATGTTGTGGCTTCCAGAACAAAATTGGGATCAGTCCTGCGTGCCATTATTTTCCTCTAAACAGTGCAGTTTGTGAAACTGCATCTGTGGTGTATTGCAATATTCTTTATCATTTGTTAATAGAAAGCATATGTTACAGCCTTCATGTGAACATATTTCTCATGATGGATTTGTCATTATAAACAGCTAGTAATAGCACAGCAGATGGCAAGAAATAGCATAATTTCTCATGGGAGTGCAATAATGGAAATAACTGTTTTCTTTGAGGACTATCACCAGCTTATGCTTTGTACCTAAAGCAAGTTCTCTTGTTCTTACTCTAAATTCCTCCATAATTAATATCACAAAATATTAGGGATGTTTGATATGTTAGGGATGTCTGAGGGAAAAAAACAAAACAAAACAAATGAGGATGTGGCTAGATTCTTAGTACAGTTTTGAATGATACCTTATGTTTCCAGAAGTTTGAGAATGATCATGCAGATTTTTTTTCTCCTAGATTTAGGGTACATACATACTTTTTTGGTCACTGATTGAACTTGTGCTTTTCATGGCTGATTTGGGGTTTTGAATCACTGAGTTTCTCCTTTCACCTGACTCTCATGCTGATGTCTTCCTCATCAAGAGATTGTTTGGGCAATGAGTTATTTTGAGCACACAACTTGCTTGAAGTCTCTGTAAGTCACTAATGAACATGTGCAATGTAAATTATGTATACACCAGTGCCAGTGGGAAGTAGAGTCCAAAATAATCCCTGCCACCAATGCTGGCTCACTGGTATCTGTGGTAGCTAGCAGTCCATATTCCTGTCTCCAGAAACACTTGGTAAATCTCCTATGTAGTTATTAAATCAGTTGGCTCAGATGGTAGCCTGTGTTCCTGGATATTGACTGCTAGAATGAAGAGAAGTATAAGTTTTGTACTGTGGTTGCATTTAATTTAGGATTGTGAGTTGTCTTCCTTATATTTCTGCATCTCTTTTAACTTGCCTCCTTCACTCAGGTTTGGTACCATGATTGCTAAGAGCCACTTAACTTAGGGTAGTTCTCAGTGAGCTGATATATGGTCCAGTGGCTGTCCTTACAAAAAAATGCTTAATAATTCTTGCTGATATTTTTAATAATGCAGCCTTATGTTTTAAATGGCATCAATTCATCATCTCCCAAAAGAAAAAACTTAAATTTCATACTGTTGCTATAGTTGTGTAATAATGAGTTCACCACTTCCACATGATAGCTGAGCACCTACTATGATCTCAGCTAAACCAAATTACTCACAATGGTTACATATGACCACCTGCTTTAATTATGTTTGCCAGGTATTCCAGGTTGACTATGTTAGGCCCAGATTACAGGATGCATCTCCAGTATACTATTTTATTTTGGATTTTCATCCAGATATGGGATTTTCTGTTTTCAGATTTGGGTTTACTCTTTCTCCAGTGCTTCAACCTATCTCTTTCTCTGCCCCCAAAGAAAATGGATAGCATGTATTTTTTTCATTTGACTTGTTGTGGTTGGAGTATAATAGATACTTCTGTTGCTGGCATCAAACTATAACCCTGTAGAAAGTTCTGAAAGGTGTTTGTCAAAGCCTGGATACAACTCCTGAGCAGACTTTATAATAAAACATCACTAAGTTTCCCTGAGGAGGAAATGGGAAATTGAACATTAAAAAAAAAATTGTTGTTATTTTAATGAAAGTACTCCTTCCCCTTTGCAAATTCCAGCTGTTGCTATTCCAGAATGCTGAATTATCCATCCATGTGCTTTTACTACTTGGCTGAGCCACCCAGGGGTAGAGGCTATCACCTAGTGCAGAATGGCATAGCTGCCTCCCTGCAATCACTTCAGTTGAAGCAATTATATTATTGCATATGCCAAAGATGGGGAAGAAGCCACCCTGAGGAAGAGAAAGCATAATTATTGCCCTTTTAATTTGGTGTGTGGTTTTGAACATTTCTGCTGTTGAAGAAGCACTAAAGATTTGAGAACTAATAAATAGCTGCATATTTCTCAACAAAGAATAGGCAGGGTTCTGCTTCTAACAAGTCATATTTGAGCATGCAGTTGTTAATCAGTAGACTAGTGTGGCTTTGAATAGTTAGAAATGAATTTATTAGCATTTGTCAGCAGTGTTCTTGTAGCATGGGAGAATTACTGGGTACTAAGGTTAGCTTCTGCAATGTGCAAAAGCATTCTGATGATAGGCAAATCTGTACCTCTGTTTCTGTTTTGTTTGTATTCCTTCTTGTTGGTTTTGTGTATTGGTTTCCTGTGGTTTAAGATTCCAGTGCATAATCTAGAAAAGGACAGCTCATCCTTGGGAGAGAGATGTCAAGCACCGCTTTCCCCTACGAGGACCCTTGTTCTAGTTGAGATGGATCTTCAAGCATCTGGAACTAGCCGGTACCACCACCCACCCGCTACTACCAGTGAGTTCCGGTGCCAGCAGAGGACCTGGCCATCTTGAGGAATGAGCTTCCTTCGTGTTCACCTGTTCCTGTGTCTCCTCAACTTATACCCGATTTCAGAAGCCTAACAGATTCTGTACTTGGTGCATTTGCAGCTTAATTGAAAAACAATACAAAAGAACAGGAAGTTTTTAATCTTGCCTCACCCTGACCCTTCCTGACTGCATCACTGGCTGCTACAATGGAAGCTATTACAAGCCACGAGCTTCTGACTCTATATGGCATTTGAGCACCATTTTTGTTACTGTAATTTGCTTAATGATACAATTAACACAAATTGGTGTAATAATGGTATAAATTAAGACAGCTGGAAAAATCTGTAAAATGTTGATAATGTCATCAGACAGCATCAGTGCAGAAAAAAAATATGTTACTATTCTACCTCATTAAAGCCCTTCCAGTAAATAAAAAAGCACATAATTTCTCTATAATCAGTTTCATTTCAGTGCCTAATTAAATTTCTGTCATTTTCTCTAGTAGATCATGCTATCCATTTCTGTTTCCTAGAGTTTTAGCTGCTGAACAGTCTTACCCTGTTATTTTAAGAGTCTGGTATTTAACCTAAGTTAAAGTCCTGAGTTTCCTGCCTCAGTGTTCTCTAGAAGATAAAACTTGTGGATTACCATAAGGTGACCCTGAATATTTCTTTTCTGTGACATAAAAAGAATGCTTCTGTGGTACTGGTTCTATTGTGAGCTCATGTGTTATTTTCCCATATGATGACCTTCAGATAAAAGTGACTCTTCTTGACAGGAAACATCACTTGTAACTAGAAATAGCTTTGAATTGCAGAGACTTCCAAAAAGCAATTGTATTTGGTGGAAGTTCAGGGTTTATGGGTGTCTGTTGTTGCTGCTGCATTTGTTTTCTGGTGGTTTGGGTTTTGTTGTTGTATGAAACAATGCAAGTATTAAATGACTAATCTTTTAAATCCTTGCCTGACACAAAGCTAAGAATAATTACCTTGCTTTTAAATATTGAAAAATGTAGCCACAGAGGTTAAGTAAATTTCTGGAATGGTAGTGGTAGAATCTGCTGTAGAATTAGCTCTCAATCCTACTGCAGAAATAGTGTTCAGAATGTGTGTTGGACTACATTCAGTGCTTATAGAATAACCTGGCCAGACTCTGCCTGATCAGTGTTCTTGGTGAGGTGGAAATGATAGTCTGCTCTCCAGGGTCAGGCAGACTGCCTGTGGTCTCTGAGTCATTGGTAGCATTATGCGATCTATTTATTTTCATCTGACTTGCTGGAAGAAGTAGAGGAAAATGTGTGTAAATCCAGAAAGCAGACTGTGAACTACTTTGGTAGTATTATTCAGTACCATCCTTTCTCATTAACTCCTGAAACTTGTATCTGTCATGGAGGGAGGAAGGCCTCCCACTTTGTCTCAGAACAGCTATCCTTTGTGAGAGGAGTAGAAATTTAAGGCTGCAGCACTGCAGTCTGCTGAAGTTTTAAATCACAAATATGATGGTGACACGCAGAAGGTTCTCAGTGCCCTTTGCTGGCTCTGATTGCAGACTCCTGTAAGCTGAAGTGTAAGTTGGCTTCGTTGTGTTTTTCAGAAAGGTTGGCTCATCTCCATTGATGTAGATGCCTCTAATTGTTGCAAGAGGCAAAAGTATGAAACATTCCTTTAATATGTAAGGAAGAGATGTATAAATTGACAATGAAGCTGATAACAGTGCTAATCAAATTTTGTCCTACAGCCATTTCCGAGGTAACTAACACATGTAACTGTAGGGAAAAAAAGGTGCATTAGGAAGAGACCAGAAAGATCCACTTGCAATTCTCTTCAATAACTGAAGAAACACAGTAGTAAAAAAACCCAAATGTGGATAGTGCTAGATCATCCAACAACCGATTGGCCACTTCAGCACTGACCAGAAGTTAAAGCATGTTATTAAGGGCACTGTACAAATGGTTCTTGAACATGGGACATTGACCAACTCTCTAGAAAGCTTAATGCCAGTGTTTGACCACTCTCTCTGCAAATAAATGCTTCCTTAGTTTTGCTTCCTAAGGCCAGACAGTGGACAGTCTTAGGGTCTTCAAGATGCTATCATCAGTGTTCCACCACTTAGAGCAGGATGCTGTAGTAGTCGCAAAGTTGTCACCAAATAGTAGCCTTTGGGTTTCTTTGGTTACTCTCTGAGGTCGATGCAGAGACTTTCATTGTTGTGCTTTAACAGAGGATATGCACACATGATCCTGTTGTGAAAAGGTATTAGCAAAGCACTGTGTTTCACTGCAGTGTCCCTTCATTTTCTTCTGGTTACAAGATGTTTTGAAGAAAAATTGTTTTTTCCTCTGGGGTATGTTACTCCTGTTTTTGCATCCTGGTAATGGAGCACTACAGGTACTTCTGAGAGTTTCCCAGGTAGTCATAGAGGTTTGTGGAAGAGCTGGGTCCTGAAGGTGTTTAGAGAACTTTAAAGGCTTAATTCACATGCCTATTTATAGGTTTTTAGTGCCATTTAAGACATACCAGAGTATCTAAGATATGTATGGGACAACCAGAGATGCAGAAGCTCAGGTAGCCACATCTGCTGCTGCTCCAGAAAGGCACAGATGACCAACAGCAGCAGTACTGGTACTGCACAGCTCTGCATAAAGACCTGAATCCCCTTCTAAATGTTGCTGCTAAGAATGTAAGAGCCTCTAATGCTAAGGGCAGCAAGAAATGTTGTCTATTGTTCTGTTTGTCCACAGGATTTCCTGTAAATGGATCTTTCTGTCTTGAAACTAGTGATATTTTTTACCTCCATAGAAGTCTGTAAAAGATGAGTCAGCCAAATACTTACATGATCAGTCACTTATCTTTTCCTTTTAGGTGAATTATACAGAGCCTCTTTAAGAAAACAAAGGTTCCCAGCACAAGGCAGTATTGAAATACATGAGGACAACGAGGTGAGATTATTTCTCCAAACAAACTGTGCTATGTTCAAGGAATAGATGTGTGGAAATATTCTCTTACTGTGTTTTGGAATTATAAATCCAATTGGTGGTTTAGAGTGTCTTTCCCTTGTTCAACAGGTGCATATGCCATCACTGGAAATCATCACAAGCTTTTTAGACATTGCATAATTAATGCAATGGAAAGTGGAAATATAACCCAGTTCTCTGAAGAGAAGTTATTATGTGTACTTAGTACTTCAGTGAAAATGCAGGTTTGGTGAAGCAGATTCATCAGCAGTCATTACAGTAACTGAGTTGATTTTTTTTTTCTTTTTTTCTTAGAAGCAGGGAAGAATCTAAACAAGTTGTGTTCCTTCCAGTTAACTGATTAAGGTTGTCTGTCCACACACAGGACAGGACAAAAAAAACTACTTTTGCATTTTTGAAGAATTTTAATCCTACAGCCCTGTGAAAATGATGACAGTGTTTGACTTCAGTTGTCCTTTTCATTAGCCCTTCAGCCTCTTGTCACAGTCATGGCTGTATTACTGCTGAGGAGCAAATGAATTTCATTCCCTTTGAGTCCTCCTGTGAAGGATGCTGGTTAAATCCAGCTGAAAGTCTTTCTGTAACAGTGACATTTGCAATGCTGACCCACTGGAATTTTTCCGTGTTTTGAATCTTTCAGTTCCACCAACCCAGCAGTAGTGCCACATATTTACAAGTGGACTTTGGGTGTAAAAGGAGATACTTTTAAAGGGAATGAAATTTCTCTTTTGTATAACTGGAATGGGATCATATGGAGAGGGAAACTTTAAATTAGAGCAGAGAAAAGTGGAGCCTTAAAATTTAAGCACTCATAAGATCCAGTACTTAAGCAGTTACAAGGCAGATTGGCAAAATAACTTCACAGTGAATACTTCTACTGGGTATTAAAAATCTTGGTCTGAACAGAGATAGTGGCTTTATGGAAGGCCTATGATTCTATAATTTTCAACCATTTCTCTGTCACCATTATATAAGTACTAAATTTACCAACTTCTTTGTCTTCTACATGTCAACACTTCCACCCCTACCCCTCACTAAACTAGAGCCTGTGTTTGTTTACACATCAGATTTTCTGATTAATGATATTCTTGTTAAACTCAGAGCAATTATTATCAGTTTATATTTACTATTCAAGAATGCAACTTTAATTCCAGAACTTAATAATAAAGTGTCCAGAACATTTCCTGATCCTCAGTAAACCATCCAATCTAGCAATTAACAACCCTAATAGAAATACAAGAAAGTTTACTATTATTTTTGTGTCTTCATATTTGGTCAGCTCCAGGAATCATGTGATCCAAAGTGAAAAAGAAATTGGCACTCAAGACTAAAAAAAAAAATAATTTAAAATCAGCCTGATTTTTCAATGTATTACTGAGTCCTTTGAGTGCACAAAACTGAGGGATAAAGAAGAAAATTTTTTTTTAAAAAGGGGAGTTAAGACATTCAAAATATTTTTCCAGTCTCAAGTAGATAACATTGCTTATTCAACAAAGCACACTGATTATTGTCTATGTATATGTGTGCACATATTGGTAAGTGTATTTGTTAGGTTAATGGATATCAACAATGATATTTTTTACTCTTTCAGTAAATGTCTGGGTAAGTTAGCCCAATTTCTTATTTTAGTAAGAAGCTGCTAACGTCAGAAGGTTGAAATACCTCTCATTGGATTTTGAAGGATGTTTTCATTGGCAAAGAAATTTGTCTTCTTAAAATCTTGATTATTTGAGTTAGGACCTTTCCAGTAAATGCAGCAGCCTCATTCAGGATACCTAGACAGATGTTTCTTAGGCTGTCTGTGTGTGTTGAAATTCTTCAAAAAACCAACCAAAACACAAACCAACAAAACACAAAAACCCACCAAAATAACAAAAAAAATCCCAACAACCAAACAAACCCATGGTGGGCTACAGTCTATTGTCCACATCCATCCAAAAGAAAAAAAAATCCAGAATAAATCTGCTCAGAAGAAGATAACTGTGGTAGCCATTAACTTTTCCTTGATATATTTAAAATAGCTTTTGGTATACAGAGACATTTGTAATCTCTCTTGTTCTGAAACCTACATCTGCAAAGCAAGAGTTTTCTGTCAGAGAATAGTGTGCTGTCATACTGGGATTAAATGAACACACACATATTGCTCCCACAGTGAAGGCAAATACCACTAAAACATCACAGGAGGTGTGGAACAGAGGTGTGTGAAGAAAAAAGTCACTGTTGATTGTGAATTTTGACACTAAGTATACCAGCACTGTCCATAAAAATGCTTCTTCCCTCCTTATTCCATGTTTTTCTCACAGGAAGGCGTTCAACACCAGAACTGCAAGATTCATGTGCTAATTTTGATCCTGCATGGGGGGAACATCTTAGACACAGGAGGTGGAGACAACAGCAGCAAGCTGGCAGACATCAACACCTTCAGTTCTGTGTTTGAAAATGTGACCCGAGCCCATTTCCCTGCTGCTTTGGGCCACATCTTAATCAGGCTCGTTCCCTGCCCAGCAATCTGTTCGGCAGCTTTCTCTCTTGTTTCCAAGTAAGTTGATTTCTGTTTTCTAATGTTTGACTTTGCAGTGTGGTTTTGACTGACCTTCTGGGACCTGTCTTTTTCATAATGAAATGTTGTGAATCCTTCTTAATCTTTTGCCTGCTGCAAGGCTTGAAACAATCTTTCAGCCCTTTCTAAGTGGATGTAAAAAAAAAAACCAACCCAACAAAAAACCAACCAAAACACAAACAAACCAACAAAACACAAAAACCCACCAAAACAACAACAAAAATCCCAACAACCAAACAAACCCATGGTGGGCTACAATCTGTTGTCCACATCCATCCAAAAGAAGAAAAAAATCCAGAATAAATCTGCTCAGAAGAAGATAACTGTGGTAGCCATTAACTTCTCATCTTTGTCCCAAATCTGACCCCAAAAAATAAGTATTCAGCTTCTGTCTTACATTAAAATTGAAAGGTAGCTAAATCTGTCTGTGGATTTGCTAACTGGTTTGTCTAACAAATGGAACATTCCGTTGGATTTTTCTGCTTCAGTAGCTTCTCCTCACCCACTTTTTCAGTCTGGAAATTCACTCCTTAAATGAGGGAACCTTTCCAGGTAGTGTATCTTTCCTTAGTGATATTTTCCTGGGTATAAATATTTTAAGTGCCATAGGAGAGAAAGGAGAAAGAAACACATGCTTTTCAGCCTGCTTCAACTCTTCTGCAAGTGGAACCCTGGAATTACTAATGAATTCTGTAGTGATGAGGAGGAAAGAATCAGATTTGCTTGATTTATTATTTTATAAGCAAAGAGAAACTTCTCTCGTTTTTGCTTGGGGCTTCCCCTAAGTGATGGTTGCTTTTTGCCTCTTGCATTTTTCCTGATGATAGCATGTCCTTTTCTAGCCTAAATCCCTACAGCTATGATGAGAGCTGTCTCAGCAGCAGTGAAGACCACATCCCACTGGCTGCCTTGCCCTTGCTGGCTGTTTCATCCCCTCAGTACCAGGATGCAGTTGCTATGGTGATCACTAAAGCAAATCAAGTTTACAATGAATTTCTCAAATCTACTGATGGGGCTGGTTTTAATGGACAGGTAGGACTATTTTCTCATACATCTAAGTAAAATTCCTTTGGAGTAAAGCTGTTCCTTTTCAAGCCATTGTGTTGAGGGATTTGAGTTATGAATGTGGGACAATACTGCAAATAGGATGAATTAATATGAGCATGGGATTGATTACCTACACAAAGAGTGTTCTCAGTGTCAGCATGAGAGACACTTCTGGAATCCTGTGCAGTATCTAGTCTGTTGGTAGAAGATACTATACCTTCTTCCACAAGCATTTTAACCCCTAAGCTTTGCTATGAACTCTAGTAATGTGAGAGAGTTAGTTGTGTGTGAATAACTAAGTAAATAAGACAGATATTCTTGGTGTAGGGTGCATGTCTGCAGGAAAAAGGAAGTGGGAAAAAATGGCAGCATGTGTTCAGATGCAATAGGAATGAAGGTGTGAAAAACGAGGATGTAAAGTAAGGCAGCTACTCTGCAGTGCTGTAATATTTTATGTCTCTTTTAGAACACTTGCTAAATCTCCAAGAGAAATCTTTTTATTTCCTCAGGTGTGTCTGATTGGTGACTGCATTGGAGGAATTTTGGGCTTTGATGCCATCTGCTATAATTCTAATACAGCTGATGAGAGTCGGAATAGTAGCAGGAGAGGAAGCCTCAACAGCATCCAGGTGAAGAAAAAAATCCACACTACTGAAACCCTATACATTCATTCCCTGGGGGGAAAAAAAAAACCCATTCATATAAATCAAAGAAAATATAAGATTTAGTAAATTGCCATGATAGCATGGATTTTTGCTCATACATATAAAAAAATGCTGTCTCAAAATTGTGTCTGCAGCTTCAGGCTTTTTTATCTGCAAATCTTTAAAGTAGGGTTACCAAGGGTCCTTTATTATATCTGTAACTGTAGATGCAAACATGTCCTCTCTCACTGTTAGGATCTAGTTTTTGCCATAATATTTGATATTTCCTTTTATATTCCTTGTTTGTTTGTTCACATAGGGTCTAGAATTCCTTTTACTACTGCGTGACTTTGGCCAATTCCTTTAATCTATCATAACTCAGTCTCCTTTTGTAAGCCTTGCACTCTCTCTCATTCTCCATCCTGTCTAGTTGCTTTTTACATTCTGCAAGTTGCTTAAAAGTACCGAGCACAGTGAAGTCTGTTTTCATTTGGCACATTTGCTGTTTATGAATAGCGAAGAGTGTAATTAAGTGGCATAGTGCTACGTCCAAGAAGATAGGTGCAGGAAGCAGTGTGAAGAAAATGTAAAAGAGCATGGCAAGAGAGTTGTATGCAACCAGGAAAAGAGCAGCCTTGAATCCCACTCTCTTACACAATGCCTAGCTACTTTCCCAGTCACCTTCCCTAGGGTTGTCTCTCAGAGATCTAGTCCCTTGTGCTTCTAAAACTACATTTTTATGCCATCATTGAACTGTCTGTGGCATGTATTCCATTGGACATAATCCCCCCATTGCATGAGGCATGCAAGACCTGGTTCTTTCTAACATCTGTGTAATTCAGTTCTGTGTAAATGTCCTTCTTTTCAGATCAACAATATAAGGCAGCGAGAAAATGCCTGTTTTTACAAAAATTCAAAGATATAAACATCAACAAGGCATACTGGGAGAATAGATGCAGTTAAACCCCTTCTAGTTGCATAACAGGTTTTTATCCATATTTTACTAAGTCTTACAATGCAGTACTAGAATTCATAGGATACAATTAGCATTAGCATTATTAGATTAGGACCAGCATGTTCACTATTATTCCTGAGATAGTACAATGTAAAAACTTAACACATGCATAGGAGTCTCTGTTTTTTTGTTTCACAAAGTGTTTCTATTGGCTGCTGAAACGGATGCAGAAATAAAAATCTGGAGGTAATAGGAGTATGTCAGGGAGGATACTTCTGCAAACTGCAGAAGCACTGGAGGAAATGAACAATAAATAAATTTATTTACTATTTTAAGGGGTACCTTAAAGATAGGGTACCACTGGTCTCTTCTTGCGTCCTGCAGAAGTTCACATTCTTAACAAATCAGGTCCTGCATCCATGGAACATGATGAGCAAGACCATTAATGTTGTAATGGGCATTTTTGTGTTCAGGTAAGACCCCTTCTGATTATTTTATTATATGTATAGTTCTCTAAGAATGATGAATTAATGAGAGATAAAGCTTTTGTGGTACTTCTTCTCTCCCATCCCCTAAAATTCCTGATTCTTCTTCCAGCTTTTAGGCTATACTTCTTACCAGGAAATGTAGTTAGTCATCTCTTTTCTTATCTTTTACTGCAGAGAATGTCTTACCCATTCCACTCTTTTTTGGATTAAGTGAGGTCAAATGTATAAATGCAACCATTTCATGAAATGCTCTCATGTTTTGGTCACTGTCTAAATCTCCCTCTTGCTCTGTTTATTCTCTGAAGGATAATCCCCTCTTAGCAGAGGACTCCAGTCTGGGTGGCAGCAAACGCCTGAGCAAAAGCAATATTGACATCTCGGGCATCACGGAGGATGAGAAGCCAAGGCAGCCGTTGTCTAGGAAGCAGAGTGACTCATCCACCTATGACTGTGATACTATAACCCAACATCATGCTTTCTTGTCTAGGTAACTAGTGTTTGATGACTGAGAGAAATGGGCTGCACTGAATGGAGTCTGTCAGCATCAGAGCATGAGAAGAATTTTTATTATCTGTGGTGTTTTTCTGAAAGTTTGCTTAAAGTCCCTGGGTACTCCTGACAGAAAAGCATAGATACAGTGAATGTAGTTATTTCATCCCCAGCAGAACTAAATGAGAAGTGAACATCAGTGAGGGATAGGTGATCTGTATTTACCTTATGCATGTATGACACACAAAGTAAATGAAAGTGTTTAAATCACTTAAAAGATAAAAAACTGTCTTTATCACTAGTTTTAACCTGTAATGAATACTTGAAAAGTAGTTACAATCTAATTCATGGCTCAGAGAAAATATTAGAACAGCACTTTTTAAGTAACCATGTAACATACTTTATGACTGTAAATTTCAATACCATTGTCCTTATATGACTTAAGTAGGTTAGAATTTCTAGCAGAAGTTTCAGAACAAGCTTACTTACATCTGTACTTCTAAAAGGGAGGACAGGTGGACTTCAGTCTTCAAAGTCCGTCGGTAACTTACCAATAATTATTCTATAAAGTAACTGTAGAAAACTCTTGCATGTTGAAGGTACTGAAATTTACTGAATAGCTGCATTGGAGATCATGGTAAGTGGCTGCTGTACTGCACTGTCTACCTACAATTTAAGGCGTGTTGCTTGGATCTAGATACTAGATAGATACTACCTAGAGCTCTTGGTACTAGAGCTTTCTAAGCAGCCTGTTTTGGGAATGTAATTTTTTTTTCTCTGAATGCCCTTTTCATTATTGTTTAATCACTGCATTTTCTTCACTCAGCATCCACTCAAATGTGTTGAAAGATGGTGCAGACTTTCCTCCTGTGAATTCCAGTCTCTCAGAAGTAAACCTTGGCCGATTTGAATTTGAGGTGTCTGATTTCTTCCTCTTTGGATCGCCGCTTGGATTGGTGCTGGCCATGAGGAGTACTGTTCTGCCTGGCCTGGATGGTAAGCTCTTTCTAGGGTTAGAATACAGGCTGCTTAAGCAAAGAGACTTAATAAAAGGAGGTAAATAAAAGAGCCTAGTTAAAGACTGGGGGGCGAGGCAGGTTTCTTCCTCTAAAAGATAGGATGTTAGTGTAACTGGGTATTGAGGTGAAAAGGGTTGTTCCAGTAGTGTCCTGCTCACCCGTTTACAGTACGGTCTTTTGCTCTGCTGTTAATCATATACTCCATGTCATACAGCATGAATGTATGTAATAAGCATGCAGCTTACACCTCACCAAGGATCCATCCTTGAAAAAGATATCAAAAATAACATCTGTACTTGGTTCAGCATTGTGTCTTGTTTACGACTGGCTTCGTGGGTAAATTTGGGCTCCGGGTGTGTTGGTTGTGAGCCATTTTTTTTCCTTTCTGGTAATGGAACCTAGGATCAGACATATACAAGATTTTTACAATTTCTAAATGCCTGAAATTTTTACATGTTCTGAATGTCTGAATTTTTACATGTTTTCAGTTAAAGAAAGAGACTACTTTACTTTTCAGAATTCAATGTATTGTATGAGTGTGTATGTGTTCTTTATATTGTATAAGGTTTAGGTAGCACATCATCTTAATAGGAAAGAATATGTTCATTTACCAAGTGAGGGAGAAAAATGAGTTGCAATAGTAGGAGTTCCAAATTGTTGTCTATTATCAAATTATAGACTTTAGAGTAATGTCATTTGACTGAGCTTTTCAAGTTTCATTTGATTGTGGGAATAAAATTGAATGTAATATAAACTGAAATATTTAGGTATAACTGAGTTTATTTTATCTGCTGTAATTAAAAATTACCAAAGCCATGTTTTTGAAGTGCTGAGCATCATAGCTGAATAATAACCTTTACAAATTGTTTCCTTCTATTTTTGTGGCTTATCTTCATGTCTGCTACATATGTGCATCCCAGATTGTGATGTCTCTGTAAACTCTTTTGCAGTGAAGTGTTCTTTACATGTAAAATAGAAAACTATTTAATTATATTTCATGTGGCCAGGTGTGTGCTAGTCTGGAGTTTGCAGAAGACTGTATTAACCATGCTTCTGTATAGACTCCTTGAAAATTGTAAAGGGACAATACTGAACTCTCTCTCTCATTGTCATCCAAGTATGCCAGGTACGCCCAGCCTGCAGCCAAGTGTACAGTTTCTTTCACTCTGCTGATCCCTCTGCCTGCAGACTCGAACCATTACTGGAGAAAAGATTCCATCTCCTGCCTCCATTCAGTGTCCCGCGGTACCAGAGACACCCACTAGGTGATGGAAGATCTCATCAATTAGGTACAGTGTCTGTTTTCAGAGCTCTCTTTACCCATTGTTCTCTTAAGCAATCTCTCCTTACACAGCTCAAGAAGATTTGAAATACCATTGTGCTAACATGCTAAAAACAGGTCACCTGTGACAGAACGGCACAGACCTATTTAGCCAGTGCAGGACCCAGGAAGATTAAAAAAAAAAAATTATTATTCTTATGTATAAGGTTTGTGATACCAGTTGTGTTGAAGAGGAGTTGGATGTTGCTTTAATTGAAGTGTGCTTGAAGACTTACATGTCTTTGACTACTATTTAATACAATTTACTTTTACAATTAGTTGAGCTTTGCCTGGATCTTCAGATATTATATCTCTTGGTGTCTAATAGGATAAATAAGAGCATTCACCAAAATCTTTTGTTTGCTCTTTTCCTAAGTAGGCTACTAAACAATATTTACGTTGGGTAATAAATGTTTGAATCTAGGAAAAAATGGGAATGGACTGACTTGTGGGGAGAAAAGAGGAAGATGTGGAAGAACAAGGTGTTAATAGAAGGAATTGTGCTGTTTTGACTTCATAAAACATGGGATAAAACCACACAGGTGCAACTTGTCTTGACTTGTCATATTATCTAAAAAATATTATTAGTGTGTATCTGTACATGCATGCATATTAGGTTTATTCTTTTTGCTACAGACATGAATTCAGGCCTCAGTGGAGTATTTCAAAATGCTTTTCATGATTCAGAATTTAGAGGCTAGTATATGAAATGCCACTCTTTTCTCTTTGTTGCAGCTAGGAGAACCATATTGTAGGAAACCTGTTCTGTGCAGTAGAATACACACAACTCCTTTATTTTATCTGCTCAAACATGGTGTATGTTGCAGGCATATCAGCTTGAATCTGATTAAGCCAATGTTTGAAAAACAATAGTTGATCTTGAGTTGCAGAAGGTTTGTATCTAGATGTTGGAGATGTAGAGATGTTGTGGAGACTCCTTCTCTGGAGGCAGAGCATGTGGAGAAATTTTTATTTTTTTTTCATAACTCTTTCTTCTGTGGTGATTGTTGACAGAAGACATAGCAGTAGATAATTGTTCATACAAAAGTGCAGTTTATTAATTGGTAGAGTTGTTTGGTTTGGTTTCAGTTTTTTTTTGTTTTGGTTTTGGTTTTTTTACTATAAGGCCAAGGTACAAAGTTCAGCCTGTTACAGCCCACAGAAAGCTGTCTTGACCTTTCCCTAATCAGCAGATTTCTCAATTGCTCCCCAGTTGATATTTCATCATTCAAGTAGTCTTGAAGCTGTTATAATTGAGCCTTAGCTTTGTGACAGGTCTCTGATCTACCACAAGCTCTTTTCATCTCCATCAAGCTTTCCTGTAGCCACAAATAGTTTTTTTACTGTATGGCATCAAAAAGATAAATTTGAAAGAACATTACATTGCGGTTTCTTAAAGAAAACTCAAAGTGCAAGTTCCCATGGAAACTACAATTGAACATGTTCTGTCCAAACTATATACTCATCACAAAGCATTAGAATGTAATTGTTTCTCTGATTCAGTTGCAGGGCAACTCTTTGTGTTGATTCATGCAGTTGAGATGTTCAGGCTTATGTCAAACAAAACAAGCCAGAATCTTTCTAGCCATGTCTGCCTTTTGGAAGGGAGGACATTGTAGGGAGCTATGCTGCTGTTTCTTCTCATTTATTGGTGACATGTTTTACGAGTTCTGATAATCTGTCAACACTTATGTTTTCAGTGTATTTTTTGAAGGAATAGACTTCTTGAAAGCAGGAACTTCTTGTTGTGTTCTCCTTTGTGCACTATTGAAGTATTAATTGCATTAAAAGTTGATAAGACTTGAAAAGTTGAAGAGAAATTTATTCCAGGCCTCCACTATATAAAGAACTGTGTGACATATTCCCTCGCCCAAGATCACATGAAAGATGAGCACAGCATGATTACAGTTAGCTTGTCTGAAGGGAACTGAGATACAAAACCATTCAGGAATAGGTTAATACATCGTCGAGGGCTGGCTGTTTTCTCTTGTATTGTGTGTATTGAACTGGGCCTCTTTTTTTTTTCTTTTTTTTTTTTTTTCTCACTGTTTTAATCTCTCAGTATTTTGCTGTATATCCTGTCTCTCAGTTGAAGTTCTTCCTTTCCTATGAGCAGGAGGGATGTGCAGGCTGCTTCAAGCGAAATTCTCAGTAACGCTTTTAAATGCACATCTGTTACTGCGTTATAGAATGCCTGAGGGGCAAGGCTGTGTTCATTAAATAGAGGTATGAGCCATGGCACATAGCTTTGTTAGAGTGGCATGGAAAAAATGACAGTCCTGTTCCATTTGGGAATATGCCAAGCAGTATATAGCCTTGCTGAAGGTTCTCTTTCCAAAGTCATTTTACTCATGTCAGGAAGAGAGAACAAGGGAAGTATCACAGATTCCCAGGACTGTTAGTTCTTCTTAGAGAACTACTTTAAAATGGATAGGATTGCGTGTGAAGTAAAATAACCTTCCAACAATCAACTCCTAGTTGGGAAGATCTTGGCCAAAAGCACCCAGCTGTCACTGCATTTTGATGGCAGTACAGTGTGCTTTTTCTCCATTTACTCATGCTGTCTCCTGCTGTTCTCCTGCCTAAAGAAGTTTAGGTCATTAAGTTGGGTATTATTCAGGAAAATGATCCTTGTCTCTGTATTAAAAAATAAGTAAATATACACACATACATACTTGCTAGCTTCATGTTGTTCATCTCATTGTCTTTTTAAAAATTGTATTCACTTCTGTAACCTGCAGGTGATGCTATCCATAATCACAGTGCTCTGTTCCTTGAGAACAGCTCTTTGAACATACTTTTCACTCAGGAGAGTCCTGGATCTCTAGGCGCATCTGACCAACCACAAGGAAAACCAAGAAAGTTGAGTTTGGCAAGCACAAACAGTGAAAACTCAGGGTCCACAGAAAGCTTGCCATCAGCATACCTCTCCAACAGTGAGTGAAGCCTGGTGCCATGTGCTTGCTCTTTGATGTGTCAGTGACCTTTCTCTCCACAGCCTTTCTGTGGAAAAGTTTGTAATGAAAAGGAAAAATAGCTCAGAAATTTGGGTAGAATGTAATTCTAAACAACTCAATTTTAAATAACACAATTTAACTTCCTCTTTTCTTTATAATTAAGTAGATAAAGTAATAGAAATTAAGTCACAGTTTTATATTAAGGTGCCACTCATAAGGAGTCATTAAGGGTTTAATGCTAATTGGGGCTTAGAACCATGTTCCTAGCATGAAGGCATGTAGATAGTTAAGGCGGTTACCCATAATTAAAAGTGCTATAAATCATTATATTGTCCTGTTATGAACTGTAGTAATATATAAATGTTCCAATTGCTATTTGGGATGTATTTGCAATTCTTAATCTATAACACAATCATAAAAGAGATAATCTTTCACTGTACGTTTTCTGTGAACCAGGAAGCGGTGGGAATCATGCTGAGGTGATTTCTGCTTTCTGCATCTTGGACCCAAAATAACTGGTTAGATTGTAGACATTTAAGTGATAATGAAGTCAATGAAAACAATACTTTTGTGCTTGATAGATAGCTTTACTGTAGCTCTAAATATAAAGATAAAAAAAGCAGAAGACTTCATTCAGTTATCTAGCTTACACATAAAGACACCAAGAGACTTATTAAGAAGATAATTTACAGAAATGTAATGCTATTTTGTTTGTGTTTTTGTAGTTACTGCAAAGTGGTGGGGAACAAAAAGAATAGATTATGCCTTGTATTGTCCAGATGTGCTGACAGCCTTTCCAACTGTGGCCCTGCCACATCTCTTCCATGCCAGCTACTGGGAATCGACAGACGTTGTGGCCTTCATTTTAAGACAGGTCATTGATTTTTTTTTTTCTCCGCAACAAATAATTTTGTTATTAATAATTACATCTTTCAAAGGTGATCAGTCTTTTTAAAAAACACACCAATCTCTGCATATTACTATGATTTGTTGCAAGCCATCTGCTTTGCTAAGGCTGAATGCAGCAGAATTGTACTCAAGGGACTTAATCTGAGGCACTTTTCAAAATTATTCTCAAAATACTGTCCCTCCAGAGAGGGCACCCAAGGAGAAACACTTAAGCACAGAAAACCAACTGTTCAACTTGAGTAATTTTCTGCTAGCTTGTGGAAGAAACAGACTAAACTAGTTTTTATTCAAAATGAAGTAGCCTCATGCTATCCAGGATCCCAGGGCATAATCCACAGATTACAGTAGGCAGGGCATGTGGTTTCAGGTCAAACAGAACATAAACCACAGATTCTGAAATCTGTGGGTTGTGTCCTAAAATTTCAGTGGAACATGCAAGTTTTTTGGTTAGTGTGTGATGCTTAAGCTGTAAGAACATGTAGTTTGTATGACACAATAGGATTCTGCATGTTCACAAGTTGCAGTCCTCTTCAGATGTTACTAGCCACAGGCCTGTCACTGCAGTGGTGAGTAATAATATCAAAATGTGATCAGAACCATTCTATATGGGTATATGTGTAGAAGATCAGGACAGATGGAGTCAGGAATCTGACCTCGGCTCCATAAAGGACATTAAAAAGTATTTCTGTGGTCTTAAGCTGCTTTACTGACTTTCAGACCATGAGCAGACAATGTAACTGTCACTTGGTATCATCCTGCTGTTTTACCATTTTCTCTGAAAGAATGTACAAACTCTATTGTGAATGGAAAAGCTCTTCAATAAGTACTTGAAATTGTGTTGGTCAACAAAGCAAAAGCAGTTTGTTGATAAAATTCATGTGAACATGTGTCCTGTATGTCTTTCTGCTTTCATTGTGCTTTTGGTTCTGCAGTGTCATTCAGCTGGGGCAGCAGTTACTTTCCCTTTCTTTGCAAAGTACCAGTACTCCCCAGGCCAAACACTGTTTTATTAAATTATTAATATAATTTCAGGTAATGAGGTATGAAAATGTAAATTTCAAGGAAAATGACAACCTGGATCCAGCAGCACTAAGTCTGTCCAATCCACGAGAAAAATGGCTACGCAAAAGGACACATGTCAAATTGAGAGTAAGTATAAATCTGAATATATATGGCAACTATAAAACTAGGGTTTGTCAGCAATTTGAATGGAGTTTGATCTCCCAAAGCATGAGTTTATGTAACTGAATATTACTAAAAATCAGAAAACTGAAGAGTAATCAAGAGGCAAACAAAAGAACTGTTATAAAATAGGTACAATTTATTCTTGGTTTGTCACTACATGTTGAGAGAAAGTGTATTTCTTTCTTTAAATAACAGAGGGGCTTTAAGTTTAAATTAAGCAAGGAGGTGGCTCTGTTTTCTTATATGCTAGATAAATCCATAACTCCAGAAAAAAAAAATAAAATTCTTCATTCTTCAGATGCCAGTTCAGTTAGAAATGTCTGTTAAGATGCATGTGTCTTACATCTAATGATGTGACTCTATAGAACCACTTGAAGTGAATCAGCATTTCCTTCAGTGTTCTGTCTTAATTGGTCATCTTGAGTGCTTTCACTAGACAGTCTGTTCAGGAATCCACCATTGCTGGAAACATGGCTCCAGCTGCAACAGGAATGCAATTTTGCTAGTGCTCTAAGGTACATTGTGATATAGCTCAAACACATTGTCCAGGACTGTGTTTCTATGTCACCATTCATAATAATAGAGACAGTAGCCTCATTACAGAAGCAAACACTGCCCTTCCCAACTGCTACTCTTATTTCAGAATGTGACTGCTAATCACCGAGCTAATGATGTCATTGCAGCAGAAGATGGTCCTCAGGTTCTAGTTGGACGCTTTATGTATGGACCTCTGGACATGGTAGCTTTAACAGGTGAAAAGGTAAAGTCTGAGTAATCAAATTCCTTTTTTTTTTTTTTTTTTTTTTTTTTTCCTGAGCAAGCTTTTACTAGAAACAGTTGCAGAATGAAGCACACACCACCACTTTGGCAAAAATATGCTGTAAGTGGACTTTCTGATAGCTGACCTTTTCCTCAGCTCTCATCCTTCTTAAATGATGTTGGCCTCTGGTTGATGATGAGTGTGCTGTGCAGTCATTTCTGCACCTGTCCTCTGATTGTACCACCTACGGGAGACAATTAACTTTTTGAGAAAGGAGGACAAAGAGCTCCATAGTGGTTGGCAAATCACTAAAAGAAAAATTTATATCCTCCTAACCAGGTAAGACAACTAGATAAAGGAATAGCAATTCTAGAGGCTAGGTGACTGCTGTTTCTCATATACATGGAAGAGTAAAGCTTAGTTTTAGAGTTTAAGTAGTAATGTGACACTATTGGAACTGTTGCTACTGAAGCTGCAAATTACAACACATTCAGTGTTTTAAATGCTGCAAAAGCAAACTAGGCTGAGGATACATTTCAGCATTTCAGTGATTTTACTGAGGCCAGTAGTTTTACATTGAGTAAACCCTTTTAACCTGGTAACACTTCTGGTTCAGCAATACCAATCATTTCTTCCTTGCACCAAATCTTATCCTTTAGAGAAATTAACTTCTGAATGTCGTTAGTTCAGAATACAGTGTTATTTATAGTTACATCCCAATGTCATGTAACATCATTATGTCCCAAAGAGTATATCTGCAGAGTTGTCAAGGATATCCACACGAACAACGTGATTTCAGAAGCTGCTAGTGAGTCTTGTAGAGTATCTGGCTTCATTTGGAGCACTGACAAAGTTGACGTAAACCTTATATGCCTGAGTTCTGTACCAAATGTGTACAGAAAGAGAGCTTGGCAGATACCTCTCTCAGATTAACAGACTTAGTGCTAAAAACTGCTAGTTCAAGTCAGGCAAAATATTTCACACACTTTGTTAATTTTGATGAAATAATTCAGTTGAACTGCAGGACTGAAGTGCCTGTGCTTTTAAAAAACCTTGGACTTTAATAAAAGTCATTTTATTTAATATAAGTTTGGGTTAATATTGCATTTAGAATTAAATTCCCTAGCCACTTAGGAAATAGCTTTACTGCTTCCTTTGAATCCCTACTTTGGAGGCTGAATCAATGGGGTGAATTTAGCTGAAAGAGACTATGTTTAACCAGATTGATGAAACCTTTTGAAAAAAAAAAAAATCTCTTGATAATTTGATGTGTTGAGGTTTTGCATTTGTAGGCAAGGTTATGATTTGAGAGGGAATTCGTTAGTTCATTTTAAAATAATAAACAGATTAAATTTTCTGTTTTGTATTAAAAAACACAATATACATAAGCAAGTCGAAATATCTTCTAGTTCAGTGTTGCTGCTAAATGTCTGAGCTCTATACCCTCATTTGGCACCTGCAGTGCTAAGATGAGTGCTTTAAATGAAGGTAATAAACTAGTTGTATTATATGTTAGGAAGCATTTTCTAATTGAGTGGACTCTCCATGAAGTTTTCCTCAGTTTTGAAGTTCCTCCAAAATTTCTTGTAAGCTTTTAGTACAAGCCCTAGTTGGACATACTAATGTGATCTAGGCTTGTCAGGCCTTGTAAATAAGGAATGTGTTGCTTACTGTTACACTAGATTTTGTTGTTTCCACAGGTTGATATCTTCATAATGACTGAACCATCATCGGGTAGGTGGGTGTACTTTGATACAGAGATATCCAACAGCAGTGGCCGGATATCCTACAACATACCCAAACAGAAGAGACTGAGAGTTGGTGTGTATCCCATCAAAATGGTGGTCAGGTAATAGCTTCAAGCTGGAACTACAGCTCTGATGGGTGGTTGTTATCAGAAAGATGGGGAGGTGTGTAAGATTGAAGAGGTTGTGGAGGAAGATTTGGGTCAATTGGTTACCTCTTCTTGGTCTTGTCACTGTGTTGTCAGCTTAGATTTGAAGAAGTGATTATTTATTTATTTGCCAGTTTAGATGTGCCCAGACCAATGGGTTTTTCCCTACTGCAACAGAAATCCTCAGTGCATTTCAGTTTAGGAGCACTTTTTCTTCTAAACTTCTGGGACTGGATGAATGTAATCAGTCTTCTTGCGGCAAGAATGTATGCCTTGGGATATTTCGCAGCACATTCACTGGGGAGAAGACTGCTGAAGGGTGTAGTTTTGTGTTTTTCAGACTGATAAGAAGCTTATTAACAGTAGAGGATGTACTGCCTTGCTTTCAGTCACCTGTTTGTGATGTCAGGGTGATCAAAAAAGTTACCTTAATTCTATACTCAAGACCATGACTATTCTAAATTGGGAAAGCAAACAAACAAAACCCCAAACAAAAAATTTCCAACCCCAAATACAACAAACCCATGTGATTTCTAATAGTTTGCGAGTAACTGTAGGCCCCCAGAAAAGAAGTGTAGCTAATTTGTGTGCTCTGTGTGTGTATGTACGTGTGTGTATGCATATATATATAGCACTAGTGTCTTACTTACACGCATTTGATTTCTTATTAAAGTCACCTTCCCAGTTTCTCTTTGGAAAGCTCTTTCCTAAAAGTGTTAATTACCCTACATAGAACTGAAGTTAGAAACCTCATTTGACTGCAGTCTTTGAAGCTGTAGATACAGCTGGATCTAATTTCAGGTCTTAAGTAAAATATATTCTGACATTTTGCTTTTTAAAGTTGTTTATTTTGTCGACTCTCCAGAGGGGACCAGAGCAGTGCTGCAAGTTACCTGACTGTGCTTCCCCGAGGAATGGAATGTGTTGTGTTCAGCATTGACGGATCATTTGCAGCAAGTGTTTCAATTATGGGAAGTGACCCCAAAGTCCGAGCTGGGGCTGTTGATGTTGTCAGGTAAGTGAGGTTTGCATACTTCACTTTTTAGGTCTCTGACATAACACAGTAGGAAAGAAGAGAGCAGAATAGTTAGGTTTTTTAGTAAATAACAAATCTGTAAAGGATGGGATTATTTGCAGATAGATGTCTATATTTGCTTGGACATCAGGTCTGCCTGTTTTTCAGAGGACTCTTAGAATGCTATTGTTTTACTTGGAAATTTGTAGTTTAAGTTCCTACAGTTGCTTTTTGAGAATACAGCCTTGAAGTGGGGCCTTTTAATCCATTCTTGCAAGCCTCATAGTGTCATCCTGGATGAAATAGAGCTCTCATTTTGGAACTTGTATGGAAATGGACAGATGTCAGCTTTCAAGGGTTTCCACTCCCTACAGTTGAAAAGGCAGGAGATCTCCCTGAAGGTTTCAAAGGTAACAGGACTTGATATGTAGCAAAGTCTGTTCTAAAAACATTTTAAAATAGCGTTAATATTTTATAGAATACATAAGAATTTATTTTGCCTTCCATCTATCTACCTCAAGAAGTAGACATTAGTACTTAATTTCTTGATAGGAGTAGAGACTTAGGTATGCTACTTTCCACTTGTTGAAGATTAACGTCCAACTTCTAACTGGATCTGTGCTTAGAAAAGAAATGCTCATTTGACCTGTGAGTTCTCTTTCTGCACCTACATAATTTACCTTCTGTTTCTGACAGACATTGGCAGGATCTGGGATATTTGATTATCTATATTACTGGTCGTCCAGATATGCAAAAACAGCGTGTGGTGTCATGGTTGTCTCAACACAACTTCCCACAAGGCATGATCTTCTTCTCAGATGGACTTGTTCATGACCCACTGCGACAAAAGACCATTTTTCTCCGGAATCTCGTGCAAGAGGTACTAGAAACCTGATTATAGCCTTAAAAACTTTTCGTAGAAAATGTCATTCAGTGAAGTTAAGAGATCTCCTTTTCTTTTGAACAGTAAATCTCACTGGCCATCAAAAAGGCTTTTTGACATTCCTCATTTCTTTTCTCACATTTTAAAGAGCAAGGAGGGCTGATAAAACATCCAGAGGGGCCTCCTGGCATGACAAATAAATAAATGATCATCTTGTTATTTCCTGTGTGCCTATCTGTAGTTCTTGCTGCCATGCAGGCAGGCAGATAGAGCTTTCAGTGGTTTACAGAATGAGGTTGTTAACAATGAGCTCACTGCTGCTTCGTTACAGAGTAAGTGCCATCCTTGCCGTGCATGATGTTCAATAAAACATTCACTTTAGAAGTAATATTTGTTTCAGTGCCACATCAAAATCTGTGCTGCATACGGTTCCATGAAGGATATTTCTGTGTACAATGTCTTGGCTCTGTCGCCATCCCAGATCTACATAGTTGGACGATCAACAAAGAAATACCAGGCACAGTGTCAAGTAAGTAACTAGCTACTCCATCAGGAAGTCCTAGGTGTAATAGGGAAATGTATGCATGTGAATGAATGTCCAAACACACCACCAAGAAAAAAAAAAAAAGCAGTGACTGTTTCAGAGAGAGAAGGGCAGTGGCAGTTTTGGTTTCAGATGAGGCATTCTCTGGCAGGGAGAACAGCAAAGAAAATGAAGGGGTCATACATTGTATCTGCAAGTGCATGCGTTGTGTATTCATGAATAACAAAAAAACAGGTCACTGGAAGAAAAAAAAAATAAGGGGAGAGTATTATTAGTGCTCTACAAGTATCTAACTGGGATGCCAAAGGTAGGAACTTAATGTCTCACAGAACTCCTAGGTTGAGGCAGCAGTAATTTGTCACTCTCTTTCCTTCCCGTTTCAGTTCCTCAGTGAAGGTTATGCAGCCCACTTGGCCTCTCTGGAGTTCAGTCTCCATTCACGACCCAAAAAGAACAACTCTCGAATGATACTGCGAAAAGGCAGCTTTGGCCTTCACTCCCAACCCGAGTTTTTGCGCAAGAGAAACCATCTCCGCAGGACTATGTCTGTACAGCAGCCTGACCCACCTTCTTCGAACCCTAAGCCAGAGCGTGCGCAGAGCCAGCCTGAATCAGATAAGGATCATGACAGGCATTTGCCCTCCATTGCTTGGGTTCGAGGTGGAGTTCACAAATTTGAATCTGCTCCCTAGGAAGCTTGGGAATATAGATCTTGGATGCACCCCGTTAGACCTGTAGGCATGCCTCAGAGATCATATTTAGGCAGCTTCAAACTACAAGGGGAGCCTGTACCTCGGAGTCTTCCCTGCTTTGTAATCTGCCTTCTTACACCAACTGGGGGAACTTCCAGTCTGTTCCTCTTAACATGTTTATTGGGAAATTTTAAAGCAATCTAAAACTCACAAGTGCTTATAACATCAAAGCAACAGAAAGTATCTTTGGTTAATTTTTTGCAACAGATAGAATAAAATGTGCAATAAGAGAAAAACCTTTAACAGGCTGATTCTACTCAGAAGAAGGATTATCAGTTAGCTAGCTGCACCCAAAACAGTATAAAGAGTAGGTCCCATAGGTTAAAAAGAAGGTTTGCACTTTAAACAGTTTCCACTTCACTTTTGATAAAACAGTACACTTGCAAGGGAAGCAGAGGTAAGAACTACAACAAGGGGTGACCAGGATTTATACAGCAAGATGTTTTTTGGGTGACTTAAACCCAAGATTTCCTTTCAGCTTACCCCAATATGGGCACTCATACTATGGGCACTCATACTCGTGTGAGGTGCTGGACATCAAGTAAATGACAGAACTCCACTTATGAACCAAACCATTAAAACTTCACATTAGAAATAAGTGTCTGCCACAGTTTGAAGCAGTTAGTGTTGCTATATACAAAATAATGTGCAAGTGTACAAATATCACATCGTTTTGTGGCATTTAGTGACTGTGCAAAATGTGTGGACTACTTCAAGTAAGGAGATGGCTCTAACCACATCAGTCCGCAAGACGGATCAGAAGATGGTAAGTTAAAGGGAACCTTTTTACTAAGGGATCTGCAAACATCAGAGAAATCACTTTTTTCATTATTCTAACCATAATCTTTACACTGAAGGAGAAAAAAAGTAATGGAATTCCTATGGGTAAATAATTTACTTTCTCATTCCTTATAGCAACTGCTGTGTTAAGACAATCTGTAGCATTCAGAATCCAATGCGTTTGAGATTCAAAGAACGGATGTGCCAAATTACAGGTATCAAGTAGACATTTTCCTAGTGATTTAAATTTCTCTCAGATCTATCAGTGAACTTCCTAGAAGCAAAAAGTGTGCCATGTTCAGTAAGTGGTAATATTTCTGAGCATTGTAGTTAGTTTAACATAGTAGCAATTTGCAGATTCTTCATGCAGGTAATTTCACTGCACTACATTAATAGAATACTAATTAATAAAATGAAGTGTGTTTTAAAACCTCCAGTGAAATTACAAATGGACATTAAAAACATATGAAACAAGACTATTGACACTGAGAAAGCTTGAAGTCAATAGGAGATTTCTTTTTCAGGTTTGTTTTAATTTTAAGGAGTTGAAGCAGAGAGGGTGCCATGCTTTCCTACCCTACTCTTTCAGGTTTTCCTAGTCTGTAGTTAGACCAGAAACAGCCTTTCAACAAACTTCAAGACCGTGCAGAAGTAATCCTAAGTTTGTCTATATTCCCTATTCACTCAAAACTTTCAGTGGGCTTTTTGAATGGCATAGTACTGTGTCTTTTGCCTTAAAAGGCAGCAAAGTACCTTATAAATGAAGATATTTAATTTTTTAGACGTTACTTAGCAAGACTGTCAGTAACCTATTTCAAATTTCCTCTGGCATGTCAGTAATTAATTTTTTGTAATGCATCCTTTAAGAGGAAGAATAATATTTGCTGACAATTTAGAAAAGATATTAAAAGTTTCATAGCTCACAATAAGTGGGAGCAGGTTACATTACAGGGGGCTGGGTTTTTATGCTGTTGCCAAGTCAGTCAGCTGAAAAATATAAATGAAAGATATCCACAAACTGCACCTAAGCAGTCTTCAGGTTTACAGATGATCTCCTAGTAGTATCACACCTAGCTCTTTTTATCCCATAAACTTAGAGGAATTATTCTGTGTCCCATCATGGCCCATTCATTCTAATCACATAGCCCATTTAATCTCCTGTCATCTGCTGCTAGGAGTGAAGTGCACAGTTACACCAGACTCCACACCCCCTCTATTGAGTTCACAGTTAGCATGCTCCTGATTGTTAGTTTTAAATAGGTACAGGAATCCAAGGCTTGTGAGGGAGAAACTCACTAGGAGTTCCTATTTTCGAATATAAAATTTGATGAGGCTACCTAAAAGTAGCATTAATCACAACGGGGTTTTTTTAGTTACTGGGTGTTGCATGTCTCCTGATAGTAATCACTGTTCCTGCTGCAAAAAGAGAATGTTTCTTTACCCAGCTACTTCTATTCTACAAGAAACTCCAAAATCTATTTTTTTCTGAAGGTGTTATAGTAGAAAGGCCTACCTTTTTTCAAAAGAGGGATCTGGGTGTTGCTGTGTGACTACTGTATAAAGGAACTAGTTCCTGAGCACTAGATTAGAGAAGGTTGTCAAGGTCTGTCTTTTACTGTTATAGATACGATGTTAGTTTACATAGCACCATGTCATAAAAACTCTTTTTTTTTTTTCATTTCTATTAATAATTGGGTTACCTTTATATTAGTCACAGTGCTGGCTTCTTTTAAGAATATTGAGCTAGTACAACAAATGAGTGTGTGTGAGAACTAAAGTGGTAACACTTCAAAGTTTCTACACATTCTGTTAAAATCAAGCTGAAAATATTTTCCCCAACTTCTTCCTAGAATACATGAAAGCATAATTCCAACACTATTCCTCAGGGATAGAATGGTTTATCTTTGCTCATGTGCCTCCAGCAGAGCACTCTGGCAAATGGTGATACAGGAGCTCACTTGGAGGTTAATGCTTCATGTTAATTAGGAACTGATCTTCCAAAACATCAGCTGGCACATGCCTATTTTAAAAACACCAGCCAGTTGACACTAAAATGGTAAAACTTCTCTTGGAGCTGAGAGTATGAACAAGATGAGTGTGATTTTTAGACATCTCACAACTAGACTGGATGTTTGACTTTGTGGCTGGGGACCTTATGCATGTTGAACCACTTGGTTTGTTGTCTTGTTGTTTGATTGGGTTATTTTTCCCTAGATATGGTTGGCAGGATCCCTGATGTTTGCCTGATGAATCACTGGTTTTATAGCATAATTTTTCAATCTTTTCTATTAAAACATTTCCCTTCTGATCAGAACTGCATGCGGTATATAATGGGCATTCAGTGTTTAAATAGGGCTTTCATAGAAGCATTATCAGTCCTCCTAAGCAGGCCTTTTTGAGGATAAGCTTGATCCTGAAGTCATCTTACTCTCTGACTGCAAGACCTCATTGCTGCAGTCTCTGCAGTTAGCACTTGCTTAAACTTCCTAAGCTGTGAAAGTGTTAAAAAAGCATGGGAAAGGGCCAGAAAAGTCAGGTGGGAATGGTGGGTGCCCAAGGAACGCAGGTTAGATTCAGCAGTAGTTTCAGCACCTTTAATGCCTCCAGACTGTTACAGAAAAGAGCATTCTTTTAACCTGCCTATACCTGATGAATGGAGGAAACAGTAAAACTGCAAAACACAAGACTGTTACTCCAGGGGTGATATGGCAGCAGAACAAGTCAATGCAGAGGCCACCACTGGAAGCATTTACTTCTTTGCCTTGTTTGTATGGATCCAGTATTAAATTACTGTTTTAAAAAAAACCCCAAAACTGTGATTAAGACCAGTGGTAGACTTAGCTGAGCTAATTGTGAAAACACACCTCCATAACTGGGGTGTTTTGTTTCTGTGAGTGCATATGTGTGTAGCTACTGGAAGATAAGTAAAGTTTTGGGTTTGCTTTCACAGCAAGTTTGTAACCAATATCCTTTCTTAAAAAAAACCAAAACACAACAAAACCAACAATGGTTGTTTATCCAGTTTTGTTGTTAAGTGTGAAAAAATATATCCTTGTATAAAGAGTGCAGAATTTTGAATGACATTTTTAAAGTGTTTGCATACACTAGTGCTCTTGGAACAGATTCTTGCTTGACCAAAGTATTCCTATTTAGTTTTGTGGCATGCTTTGTGTCTATTGAGTGCAAAATTTTGTTAGATCTAAAAATGACATTGATAATTCTTCTTATTCACCGGGGTTCATGAGAATTGCCATTTTGATGTGTATACATGAAAATAAGTGTCTTAATCCTTACAGATTACATCACCCATTCCTCTAGTACCTAGGAAAGACTATTCTAGAGTTAAAACTTTCAGTGGTTATGTAGAAGTGGAACTATAAGTAAACTAGAGGGAAAAAAAAGGACACACCTTAATCTACTATTAAAATATGCAAAGCAGTGACATTTCATCTGGAACCCCCACCATTCTTCAAAATAGCCTGGTTTTGCCATTATTAGTGAAGAAATTGTCCCATTTATACATTGCAGTATTTAGGCTAGGGCCCTACTTAGGTGTTTAAGCAAATCCCCAATACTTAGATCTATAATATCATCATGTACTTCACAGAATACATTTAAAAGGGGAAATTCCCTCCCCCACCCTTCTTTCTATAGTCTCCTGTCTGAAATTTGCTAAAAAACTTTGTTTATAAGCATTTTTAATAATACCTGAAAGCAATAGGTATTTTCAGCTATTAAAATTTGTAAGTGCAACAATTGTTACTGAATAAAACTTTCTCCCCTCTTGTATCTAAGCCACAAAGGTGAGTACATTATAAAAGTACTAGGTGATTAGAGTATGGGCAGTTTTTAATAATCTCATGGGCTTAATGGTAAGAAGGTGTTGTACACTGCAGTTTCATTTTTCTGATTAGAGCTTGAAATGTGGGATCTGAACTCAAGATTTTTGCAATGAAATGTTCATTTCAGGAATGTAGGGAAGAAAGTGCAGTTTTTCATCCTCATTTAGAGCTGGTACAGAAAAGAATTCCCATAAACACAAAAACTCAACTTACCTCCTCAGCTTTACTTAAGAGCAGTGATTCCCTATGGTCCATGTTAATAGCTTCAACAGTAGTTGTGGGTTTAACAAGGTAATTTAACTTCTATTATGTTTAATCACTGAAGTGTAAATACAGGTTCCTACAGATGATCCTAAATTCAGTCCCCCATTAAAAAAAATGGATGCAATAACACATTTTTCAGGATGAGAAGAGCTCTTTTTTTCAGAAGCAAGAAATGGCCTGGAGCAGCTAAATCTTGAGCCATGGACTCTGGAGTTGAAGTCTGGTGTTTGTATTTCCTCTTTCCCTCAATTTTAGTTCAAGCCCAAGGTAAGGGGATTACAGTTACCCTCTATTTGTATTTGTGTCAATAAGCAACCTTTGAAACTGGATATAACTGTGGGGGATGGAGGAGCACAAAACAAAACAGTAAATTTCTCATTTGTAAGGATGTACAGAACTTATAATGGGGAAGAGAGAAGGGCAGGTTTACTGTGACATGCTGGGAGATGGTATACCAGAGATGACAATGCTGAAACAATTGACAGATTGCAAGCTTTAAACGTAAAGTTATTCTTGGATAACTGATGTTGGGCCCTGCATAACTTACTTTTCTATTTGTGGGGGAGGGAAGGGAGCAATCAACTTACAACTGGATTCATACAAGGAAATTTGAAATTGTACATGTTCTTTCAGTCTATAGTTTTATTAAGTGTATACTTTTAAATATTGTTTGTCAGTGAGAAGGTTCTATCTGGTGACAAATGCTTATATTTCTTATGACTGCCTTGTAAAGACTAAAAATGTACAATAATGAATTTCTTAATATGAAGTAAGGAGTAAGATTTCTACAACTGGTATAGATTTTGATGTGAGATGGTTTTTAAAATCTTATAACAGATTAGTCACTTAAATAAAACTTGTACTTGCCTTTAACGTGTCACTAATTTTTCTTACCAGTGATGTGGGGAGTTAGTAGATTGTTATTGTTCAGGTCCTAGTAACCAGTTGAAACAGTATAAAAATAGAGACTGTTTAATACAGCTGACTGTAAAAAGTACTTAGACTGGACATTGACTTTTCACAAAATGAAGCCCTCCTTTTTTGAAAAGTCGTATCAAAAATATCATTAATGAAACAGCATCTTTGTGAAAGCTTTATAGAAATGCAAAGAATAACTTCAGGCTACAGTGTATAACTAAAAGACAGATGTTGGCAGTCAAGTTAAACGTTGCTTTTGTACTACAAGATGCTATTTAAAGCAGCAGCAAGAAATTCCATAAAGTTGGCCTGATTTGTCTGGAACTTAAGAATTTTGGATTAATTAGGCTAATCTAATAGCAATCCTTAAGGCCATAAACTAGTCCCAATGTGTGGCTTTTCATGGCATGGGCAACTCCACAAAAACCTGTTGCCTTGGAATGGCAGTTGTGGTCATAACTCAAAAGCTACTACTGTTTCATTGACTTCCAGTTAAACATGATACTTAACTTTTGATTTCTTTGTATACAGAAAAAAAAAAAAAGCTTTCAAAATAATGGAGCAATATTTTTAGTGTGAAAAAGTATTCATACTGAAACATGGTAATTGGATACCAGCCTGAATACTACTATTACCTGTGATAACCCTTCATAAGTCTATGGCCCTTGCTCTGGCCATTCCTACTGGTCAGTTCAATATAACTTTCCAAGTACTTACTGTGTTAAGTCACACTTAGCAGGACATAATACATTGTTGTACAATTTTGATTCTCCTGTTCACTTAAAAAGAGAAAGTAAGTCAAGGGAAGTCCTGAGCTGCTTTGTCAAGAAAGAGGATAAAATGTCATGGCTTGTTGAGTGTATTGAGTGCTACACAGATCTCTCCTTTATACATGCTTATAAACAATAGTTACAGCCATCTCTGTCTAGGTACCACGTGCTTGATAGAGTTTCTTTGCTCGCCTTCTGAGAGCTTGAGAAAATTCGAGATCAACGTACAGACTGTAAGTTTTGTGTCATTAGATAGTAGTAGTTTGATGTTGCATGTTGCCTACAGAAGAAAAACAAGATTGTCATTAGCAGCATGAATTCAGTAAGGTTAATTAACTAGTTGTCATGCAAATTGCTTGAAAAAATAAGATAGGAGCAAGGAATAGGTCTGGGTCCTGTACATTTTCACTGAACCTGTCTTTGTTGATAAAATAGGACATAGTATTCAGGATTTAATAACAAAAGGAACACTTCCACCATAAAGGGTGAAGATACTACTGTCAGTACAGAACTCTGTGAAGGTAATAGAGGTATTTACCTGGTAATGCTTCAATGAATTGACATTAGAAGTTATATTTAGAAACTTACAGCAAAGAATTCCCTTCCCATCCATTTAGGTGTAATTGCTGTTTTTAAAAATACCAGCAGTACAGGTGTTGTTATTGTGATATAGCATTGTCTTACCTGCTAAGATAATGCTAGGGATGGAAAAGAAAGTCTGTCAAATTAGCTCAGGGTGATAGTTTGTTCTGTCATGCTTTGTGATCTTCATTAGTAATCGGTGAGAACTGAAGTCAAGTGACAAAGACATTAGTACCAGCAAGGTTCTGGTGCAAGGTGAGAAATGCTGCTGTTTGCAGAGAAGCCAAACTTAATTGCTAACCCACAAGGTTTTTCACTAATCTAAAATGTAGAGGTGAATTTTTTCAACTGCGGAATGATCTGCTGTATTAGAGACAGACAGTGAATATGAGGGAAGAAGCCTGGGGTTCCACATAATATTACTTTAAAGAAGCGTAGGTTAAGCCTTTCATTCTCCAAACAGCAGGTTTCCTCCCAACAGATGCATGCAGGTATAGAGGCAAGGTAAGTGAACAAATACTTTACCTGGTTGATACTATCTTCAGTTATGAATGAGAGAAACTGTCATATCACTAACAGATGAGAGAATAGTAGGAGTGAAATTTAATGAACTTTCAATGGATATGATAATCAACTTAATACAAGATTTAACCTAGAGTTATGTAGAAATGGTCCCATTGGTAAAAAAACTGATTTATGTTTTAATTATGTAGGATTTAAAACCCTTACTTCTTTGAAGATAAAAGTATTTCAATGCTAAGCCCTATGTAGAGGGTTATAGGTGCTTGACATTTAATTATTGAATGCTTGACATAAAATCATCAGGTGTTCTAAGAGAGAAAAGAGATTTAGGGAATTGCCCTGTGAAAGTCTTCTGACCTTTTTCGTTTTTACTATTTTTGAGTTATGGGTACCATGGAATGTTTGTTAACATGAATGCTACCTAATAAAAGGATTTTCTTATAAAGGTGCAGGCACCAATGACAGCAGCAGTGCAATGGGATTGCCCCCCAGTTTGGCACCTCTTTTTGACAGATGTAGAGAGATACTGTTCTCACACAAGTCAAAGGTAGGCTTTTGCTGGGAAAAAAATGTTTTCCACAAAAAAAGAAAAAGAGAGCATTTGACAGGCTTTAGAAGCTAAAAGTCTAGCTGTAGATTTAATCTGCATGGGTATCTTGAACAAAGAAAAGCTTTGCTACGTTACAGCTGAGAAAGTTCTGCAACTATCCCTCATCCCGAGTTACAGGGATCACTTAGCCTGCAATTGGCAACATCCAAGTGGGAGGTAAGCTGTTGGTAAAAGTTGAGGAACAGTTAATGATATTTACCTCTCATCTTGCATGATGGCATCATCAAATGCCTGGGAGATATGCTTCAATTGGCAAATCCCTGAGGAGACCATCTCCAACTCACAGTCAAGCTCTCTGCAAATAGAATGGTTGTTACTAACGATCAAATGTGATCCTTGGATTACATTACCCAAAGCCTCTATCCCTGCAGGAACTCTTAGTTATCTCTAGACTTTAGTTATTCTCTAGACTTCCAGAGAAGTTTAGGGCTGTAGCAATCATGCTCTTAATTCCACTCACTAACTGTTTCACATCTCCATTCATCCCTAAGACAGTTATCTTCCACTTCAAACACTGGGTTCAGATTCACCAGACTTAGATTCAGCTTCTAGCTTTGACATTTCTCATGTGACTTAGACCAAAACAAGAAACCTGCATGTGCATTATGAAGTATTTCTGTAGCTCACAACCCTTTATCAAATATGTGATAAAACTTTGAGGTAAGAATCTACTCTGTATAAATAGCATAAGCAGAGCTATTCCATTTTCTCTGCAATACCAAAAGCAACTTTGGAAAAGTTAGAGCTTAGTCAGAGTGACATGCAGTGAGAGCATTTTTCCATACCAGAAAGGCATCAGCAAAGAACTCAGGTTCATCACTGGTGTCTGATGGGGACTGCTGATGAGAAACATGGTGTAAACTTCCTCAGTGGGAGAGTGACTTTTAGTTCTTGTCATAGCACAAAATTATTTCACCTTCATGCAATGATCAGTCCCTGTCTCTAGAGGAACCTATAACAACTAATCAAAACAGCACACCCTTTCAGGGAAATAGGACAGCCACTTTCATATCTTGCCTTTCACCTTAAAAGATAATCACCAATAAAATAAGAAAAAAAAAAAAAAGGTTTACAAAAGAACGAAAAGAACGTAGCTTACATCTTTCTGCAGGCAGAAGCAGGTGATGCATAAGGGCTCTTCAGTGCTGCTGCTCTTTTTGATCTCCGGAGAGAGAGAGCATCTTTACCAAGCCAAGATGAGAAACCCCTCCATTCTCTATGTTCTGACACCTTTGTAGGCACAAGCAAGGCTCTTTTGCTGGATCTCGGGGTGCTTTTGGAACTGGCTGCTGGAGAAACACTTCTCTTACAGCAAGGGGTCTGAGGTGTAGTGTTTCTTTTCTTGATAGAATTGATTGCACAGCTTCTGCTGATGGATTCAGCTGGAAAGGTTAGCATTGAGTGTACTGGACTTTGGCAAGACTTCTGTATTTTCTGAAAGAAGTATTGGACATGTTATATTAATTCAATTAGCCTACAATTAGGAGCCAGAAAGACAAGTTGAATCCCTACTTTCATTCTCCTATCAAGTTTAATCTAGCATAAATGCTTCTCAACCCTCTGTACCTATTTGTGTTGGAGGAGTCATTTGTTCCCCCAGTCTTTGGAACTTGACAAGGACTTCAGCAGCCAATGGAATAGGGGTCCTGCTGCTCTTATGCAGAAAAGAGACAGGCTCCCAACACAGAGTTGATTATGTTTAAAATCAGAGGTCTCTGCCAAAGGGAAGTGCAAGCCTGAGCTTGCTATCCTGCTACCAT
>JAABPQ010001038.1:0-12551 GCA_033439865.1 Alcedo quadribrachys | reverse complement strand
ACAGAGTTGATTATGTTTAAAATCAGAGGTCTCTGCCAAAGGGAAGTGCAAGCCTGAGCTTGCTATCCTGCTACCATCTAGTAGTTTTTGTCAGTCCAAATTTAGATTGACTATAATGAAGAGTATGCTAATAAACAGTATGGGTTCAGGAAAATAAGTAAAATAAAAATAATCCAAAGCACTCTACAGATTTATCAGAAAGAACTCTTTGCAAGCAATGTCATTCTCTACCCACCTTCCTCCTTGTGAAGGCTGGTCTGCCATACATGATGAAATACACTAGGGGAAAAGCACTTACTTAGTAATAAAAGTTTTAATTAAACTGCATTTTATATTTCTTTTCACCTTCCTCCCTGTTCTGCCAGCTCCATAACTTGCCTGTCCGTACTCCAGCAAGGATATAAAGATTTTACTACATAGTAGCTGAGACAACCATTATTGTATGCAATTTCATGAGATAGACTCTTTGAACTACAGCATTCTGTAAAGTTCAGGAATCTTAGTACTCAAGTTGAAGCAAAAACTAAACGACAGTTTAGTCCACGCTCCACTGCAAAGTCAAAGTACCTGAGATACTGTTTCTAAAGCATTTTTTGCTGTTCTTTTAATACGCTGAAAAGTTCGGCACTTCTGTCTTGCTTCCAGCCTTTCCCTAGTTGAGGTCTTATGAAAATTCAGGTCCGCTTGCTTTAATGGTTCTCGCTTCCTTAGAGACTTGCGGATGGTATTGAGAGAACTCAAAGATACTTTTCTCTTGAATTTATCAGGTACAGGGCTCTCATTCTCATCAAAGTCAGCTAGGAGCTGATGTTTCCTCCAGGACATTGTATCCTTCATATTTTGGAGCACAGATACCATCTTTTTCCAGTTCTTGGTCAACCTTATTTCAAAAACAGTCAGAATGAGAGCAAGGTACAAAGCAGTATGAAAAAGGAGAAATGGAAATTGTTTTACAATATATTCAATTACATTTGCCTAAAATAACAAAATCATAGCAGAACAGACTTCTCCTTGGAGACTTGAAGGAGAATACAGTTGATTTCTAAAGCTGTTTAGGTCTGTGCATGTCCACGAAGAAGTCTTACACTGCATTTCCAACACTGGACATTAGTCCTGATAAACTTAAGCTTGTGAGGTAGAACATAGCTGCAAGTTTCGTGCTGGTGTCTCAGATTAAGGTCTTGCATCCCAATTTTTTGCCTTATTCAGAAGTCTTCCATGTTGTTTTTTTTTCCAAGTTTACACAACTGCCTTTGTCTCCTGACTGAGTTGCTACCTGAACACTCATGCTTAAATCACACTTATGATTGAGGATACACAAATCCTAAAAGGGACAGAATTGTTAATGGCAGAAAACTTTAGTGGAAAGGGCCAAAATGTCTGTTAACTGTATGATATGTAACAATTTAAGCAAATATATAGTTAATTGCACTAGTACCAAGCTAGGATAACACTAGAAAATTATTTCTTAAAAGCAATTGAAATGCAAATACATTTTAGCAACTTGAATTGAGTGCAAATTAATTTTACTAATACCTCATTGCAGGTTAAAAAAAGCTAGATCTCTACGATCATTATACTACATCTTAGCAGACCCTACTCCTTACTACCTCCGATGTCCCAAATTGTCTCAATCTCTCACAAGTATCCCTGTTTGTGTCGGAAAGCAACACAGCTTGCTGTAATCCTGTTAGTTCTCTTGCTAGCTCACAGCTTGTCCCGCTTCCTTTGGATAAACTGCTAACTACTGCTGATTAATTTATGATAGAAAATATTAAGATGAAACGCCTAGAAGGGAGTAGTTACCAGTCCAGGGTTACATTTTATCAACCTGCCCTTGCACAAAGCAAGGGGTGGTGCTCCCTTTCAGCGCAACCCCACGGCAAAGGCTGGAGCAGCTGCTGCGCCGGGGCTGGTCGAGAGGCCGAGCGCGGTCACGGGCCGTGCCCTGGAGCTCATCCAGCAGCTTCCGCTACGCGGCCAGAGCTTGGCTCCCGTCCCCTGTGCTCTCTGCTGACAGGTGAGGCCAGAGCGGCCCGCACCGCTGCGGCCGAGCTAACAAAATCGGGTCTGCACCGCGGGGCAGACACGGCTGCTCAGGGCAGTCCCGGACGGCACGATGGTTTCGCCCGCTGGCGCCGGTTGAAACGTGTGCCGAAGGCGGCGCCGAGGCCGGAGGAGACCGGTGGAGGCCTCTCCCACGGCCAGGAAACGCGGGCAGAGACAGGGCTGCTGCCGGAGCTGTACTGGCAGCGGGGGACGCGGAGGGGACCGGCACTAACCTGCCTCGCCGAGCGGGACCCTGCTCGCGCCGCCGCCGCGTTTGAATGGCGCCCCGCCCGCCCCGGCTCCCGGATTGGCGCCGCGGCCGCTCCCGTTCTCCTGTTGGCTGCGCCGTGCGGGGGCGGTGACCGTTGCCTTGCGCGTGCGCGTCAGCTGCGGCTTTCCCGGGAGCGGGTGCGGCTGGGCCGGTGGCTAGTGTGATGGGGATGGAGAGTACGTCACAGGCGGCTCCCCCGCTCGCAGCACAGCTGCGGGGGTTGTAGAGTCGTTGATAGATTGCCTGAGCTGTCCCCCTCCACCATCTGCGCGTTGGGTGCCTTGGAGCCGCGGCCTTAGAGGTCTACGTCAGGAACAGCACAAGGATTCAGACGCTGTTACCTACTCGAGTACTCGGACCACGGCTTCTGTTACTTCTGGTAATTAATTACGAGCTAAGTAAGGCCTTAGAAAGTTTTTATCTCCGCTGGCTTCTTCAGCTCCTAGTGGCAGAGGCAGCTGGTGTAAGGGCACTAACGTGCCCTTACACACTTACGTGCCCTATAACAAATCAGGCAGCAAAGAAGGCAAAGTGCAGAGAATATTGTTTGTTTTGGGTTGCATTCTTTTTTATCTTACCCTAGAAGAAAACAAGACATGCCAAGCAATTATCTTTAAAATACATATGCCTGAAAAAATTGCTCTGGAAAGAGCTGCAGCAGCTTCTGTTTTTTCCAAAGGTTTGGATTCCCCACACCAGGTTAGACTCACAGCTGACAGATAGAGATACCACTGAAGCTCTGATTTGGTTTAGAGCCATGGGGAAGACAACCCAGTAACGCTGCAGGATACATCTTGAGTCCCATGATTGGCTTATAAACATACTTTCTGTAAGTTCCTAACAGCTATGCTCTATGTAATGGTGTTTGTCCTTTTTGTATTCACACACTATAATATGGGTGGGTATACCTCAGTAAATATCCCTTATTAATAGACATGTTTCTAGGTGTTACAGCCCTATATGGCATTCTTTCCTCCATCCATAAGCTTTGTGGCATCCATAGTTGCTGATAATGTTACACTGCTTTCCCTGTTCCCCTGCTACTCCATCTGCATAGGGAAAGTTTCAAGCTCTTCTCACTATCAAGGTGCAGCTCAAGCCAGTATATTTTTAGGACTTGGCTTGAATTCTGGTCTGGACAGGCAAAATGGAGCCATTAATCTAAAGATCTCCTAAATGACTAACAGTTCTGCAAAACAACTGGTGGGACATGGGGGTACTAAATACAAGCAATTGAGTTGGTTGGTAATCATAGAATGGTTTGTGTTGGAAGGAACCTTAAATATCCAGTTCCAGCCCACCCCACCATAATCAGGGACATCTCTCACTAGACCCAGTTGTACAAAGCCCGATCCAACCTGGTGTTGAACACACCCGGTGATGCAGCATCCACAACCTCTCTGGGCAACCTGTCCCAGTGTCTCACCATCCTCACAGTGGAGAACCTTCTTCCTAATTTCTAATCTATGCCTGTCCTCTTCCAGTTTGAAGCCATTACCCCTTGTCCCATCACTACAAGCATTTATAAAAAGTCTCTCTCCAGGTTTCTATAGGACCCTTCAGCTACTGGAAGGCTACAGTAAGGTCTCCCCAATTCTCTCAACCTGTCATCATAGGAGAGGTGTACGACCTTTTGTTGAACAGGGGCCAGACCACAACTGGAGCTGGTGTAAGCCATCCAGTCATGCTACTTTGCATGCAAGATTATGAATTCAGTAGATCTTCACAGTTCTCTGCAGATCTCAGAGATGTATCAGCTCTTGGGGCAAAAGGAATATTGCTCTTCACAAAAAGTCTTTTGTCAGGAGATCATGTTTTCAGTTGGAGTGAAAACAGGATAAAACATCAAGGTTTCACTCAAAACCAAGCAATTTGCCTTCTATAGATTCCTCATTAGTAACAGAGGTTGCTGCTTGTCAGCATGGGCTAAGCCTGCACCATATATCTGAGAGACATGACATGAGAGTCATTCATGCTTATGGGTCAGAATTTACAGAGCCCAACAAGAGACCATTAAGGGGGGATCAGTTGGTGTACGATATTTACAGGAAGTTCAAATACGTGATTGACTCAGAGCTTAATTAGTTTGTCATCACCTACCCAATGGAGTGAGCCACAGGGAGAGAGAACATCCAGTGACACCTGCAAGCAATGAATGGAACTTTTTAAGGGTGTCAGTAAAGGATTTGAATCTTAACAGCAGTGCCTCTGAAAAGGAGATAACTTTACAGCAAGAGAGAGACAAAGGACAATTCCACATGCGTTAAAGTATTCAATGCGTTAAAGTATTGGACTTGGGAACTGTCTTCCTGTGTTTCCAGCATCATTTATTCTTGCCCTTGATTTGTTTTTCTTGTTGGAACTAAAGGCAGCTGTGAGCCCTTTTCCACCCTTACAGGCACCTCTAAAAAAAAAAAAAAAAAAGGCCCTCCTCTATCTTTGCCTCTCACTGTAGAGCTTCAAACACCTTACCAATGAAGCTCATCTCACTGTTTCCATTTCAAATAGGGAAACCGAGGCATGGGGTGAGGAAGTGATTACCCCAAAGTCAGATCTGGCTTGATCTTGGCTTCAGTGTAGTCAGAAGCACTATCCGGTGTATCACCAATTCCTACATCCTGTTGTTTGATATACTCCCTGTGCCTAGCTCTTAACAGCAGGATGTTAAGAACATACCATACCATGGCTAGTCCTGAGAGTCACCCCTCCCACTTGTCCAGCTTTCCAAGAAGTTACACTTATGAGGAGGCTCTTGCTCTAGCTTCCACAACTTCTAGACCTTTCAATGGCAAAAGATATCACTGGTTGCACACAAGATAAATAACATGGAAGAAGGGACATTTCTTCTGGAATTTTATTGCCAACTGGGAGATTTCACCAGGCATTCTAGAACATAGATAGCTGTGAAACATAGCTCTGAGTACTAGGTCTGTTTAATTTACCTTGCACAACTAGAACCAGGACAATATGAAGCCAAAACAATAAATCTGGAGGGTTGTAAGTAAAATCTCAGCAGAAGAGGTCTCTGCAGCACACAAAATCTCTGGACTTCAGAAGCTGTTAATAAGAACAGACTCTCTCGTGTGCATGCAGAGCACTTCATCGATGTACAATGTATTCTCCTTGACCTGAATCTCCTCCTCCAAAGCAAGCTGTTGACGGCTCAGACCTTTCAATGCTGTCTCAGCCTGTGCCAATGTGTCCTTTAATCTAAAAGGGAAAACATAGGCAGATGCTAGTTGAAAAATGAATGAACAGTTCGTGGGCTTTTTTTTCATGTAGGCTAAAATTTATAAGACAAAAAAGACAATATCCATGCAACTTCCTTTAAAGTGTCCTGCCCTTAAAGGAAAAGCAATTCCAAACCTTTCGGGGAGAACAGCTGAGACCCAATGTTACTTTAAGACATTAACCCAGTAATCTATACTGCAGATTTAATATCTTTCTTAATTTCCACTTGCCTTTGAATATTTTTTGTGAGTTCCTGAACTTCACTAATCAGCCTGTGCTGCACTGTGTCATAACACAATTCCACATTGGGGCGATGGTTTCTTGCTTCCAAGCGGGTCTGAGCCACTTTAACGGGGCCTTCCTTATCAGCAATTGCTTTCTTTAAGGCTGCAATGTTCTTCTCCTGTGAGGCAGTCTCATCCATTACCTTAACGAATACAACAGAAGGAAGTGCTACACACTGTCTCTTGCAATGGGTGAAATCACCAACAGCTTCCTTAATAGTTATAGTAATAACACAGTAACAATATGTTAAGATGTTATTTCATCAAAGAATATTTTACAAAGGATTATTATTCCTTCTCACTAGAAAGCGAGTGACACTGTTCTGAGTGAAACTCGAGATTTATGTTCAGCAGCTTTTCATATTAACACTCAGTTTTCATGTATCAGGTTTTGACCATGTTGACCCTGATTCTATAAATTATTAGGCTCTTATCAGAATTGTGAAAATTCTATAGGACCCCCTTGTAACTAAAAATCACAAGGGAAATCCTGACTTTTCTGATATATACAGCAACACTTGTATCAAGTAAGTCCAGAAATTCACCTCTGTAGTGGTGCACACAGAACTGGGAAAGGAAGGGCAGAGAGAATGTGGCACAGGTTGCCAATAGTGCAAAGGTAAAATTCCTAAAGTAGCTCAAACCGCTGGATTGAGAAAACTGGTAGATAACCCAAGCCCACTGCTTCCACTTTTTCACTGACCATCCCTTACCACTTACCATTAAAAGGAGTGTCTCTAGCTTGTGCTTAGCATCCTTGACTTCCTTCACCCTATTTCTGAATGCGACATTCACTGTCTCACATTGCTTGTGCATGTCATTTGCTGTCTGTGAGAGGATGCCATCAATCAGCGCCCTCAGTGCCAAAGAGTTGTTTCTCTGTTTGTCAGCCTTTTCAACATTTATGTTTGAGTAATGTATCCAGTCTTCAGGACTGACAAAACTGAAAGAGATTCAAAATAAAAGGTCATCAACTGTCAGCATCAGGTCCTCTGTAACTTAATAAATCTATAATTACTCCACAAAACCAAAAACAAAGCAGTACTATTACCTGCTCACCCCAGTGAATGCCAGTTGTGCTGGGAATTCTACAGGTAGAAAGTAAAGACCTTGTCTGTGGCAAGCATTTCAGAATGAAATAGACATGGGTAAGACAGAAATGGATCTTCTGAAGTCACAGAGCAACTTTGTTGTAACTTTCCCAAATAAAAGATTGAGATATTCTGGGGGGAAACAGATAATGACCAGTATTTCATGGAACACCTTTCATTATTTAAACTGTTATTACTAATGTAATTCAGCTGTTATTGTTAATAGCAGGTAGCTATTCACACAAACATTCACTTATTCTCTCACATGGTTCACCACCTCTAAGACAATTACTTATAGTACCTGGTTGGCACAGTTATTACTTGAGATGCCAACCTCCAACTGTATCCCTAGAAATAGAAGGTCATACTTGGGCAGTAGTGGCTTAGAGGCAGGGTTTGGAAAACTCCTCAGCAGGTTCCTTGTTTCACTGGCTACATACAAAAAGCTGTAATTGTTGCTTACACAGAGCAGCCAACACCATTCTGGGTGTGGTCTGAGTTACACAGCCGGGCTGCTGAAGCACACTAAAGCTGCTGAGGCACACTAATGTGCTAGCAGCAAGATCTGTCAGTCTCTTGGTGTTCTGTCAGTTCTCACAGAGCCAACAGAGTCATAGAATCATAGAATGTTTAGGGCTGGAAGGGACCTCCAAAGCCCATCTAGTCCAGTCTTCGGGAGACTGTCTCTCACACACTGCTTTCTCAGTATGTTTTCTCTTTTCAGCCCTTTTTGTAGGATAGCTATTTTCTCCATCTAAACCATTCACACTAATTAACCCTCACAGAAGGGGTGCATTTGACAGGTTAATGATAGTCAGACACTGACTTCACATGTCCCAGTCCAGCACTAGGACCCCATGGGAGAGGAGAGGAAGTTAGATTAGTAAATCTGTTCTACATTTAAGCAATGTGTGATATTTTTCCTTGGCCGTGAGCCTCACAGATTTTGAGTAGTTAGTGCACTTCACTGGGAACAAGGTTATTGTGGCTTATTCACAGGCATATTACACAGATACTAAAGTGATGGATAGAATGATAAAAAAACCCAATCTGTTACAGACAGATGGACAGTCTGTTTTACAAAAAATAATTTAATCTTGCTATTACTGGAACAGCTCATACCACTTGTTCATTGAAGTAAATAACCACTTACTTTCCTTCTATTTTCACAGCATTATCAGCATATCTGATATCAGGATTGTTGTTTGTTAAGCTGGCACAGTAATCATCAAGCATCAAAGCTGTGAACTTGTCCTTCAGATCCATTTCCAGGCTGTATTTTGCTGAACGGTTTAGTCTAGGAGGAGAAACAACCAGATTCTAAGCCAAAGTGTAGGGACTCATGGATGTCCCTAACCATGCCTGCATACATGCATTAGAAAATACAGATGCTGTCATGACATTCTTCATGTATGCTGTTAATTGCAGAGTTCCAAAATGTAGAGCATGAAGCTGCCTTCTTGAGTTCTAACAAACAGAACTTCTCAGCATTGCTCATGGAATAGTTATGAATTAGGACTAACCTCCTGTAACTAACTGTTCAGCACTGAAGGTGCTAAATTATTGGATGTCTGCTCAGCCTGATCCTACAGCATCTCAGAATTATGGCTGCCCTACTTTATAAGCTAACCAGTGTTCAGTTATGCTCTTTACTTCTGCACCTGATTTGCTCATTGGTTTGTTCCAGTGTACGTCCAAGCAAAGCAATAACCCCTTGGAGGACTTCATCTTCCTTTACCAGTTCCTGTTCCACTTCATCATGCACCAAGTCAATCCCAGCTCGCCCCTGCCTAAACGGAAAGAGGAAAAGACATGAGCTACATCATTCAAAGGCCTGAAACTAACAGAAGGTGATGAAGCCCAGCTTTCCACGTTGAAGGCCTTTCCTTGCCACATGGGACATTTTTCTCTTATGGCCTTGGTTCCCAGTGTTACAACATCTAAATCAGACCAACTCCACTGCAAAGAGAGGCAGGCCCTTTGCTTACAGCTTTTTTAAGTTATTTGTTAAAAGTTAATTACCTAGATGTTGTTTTTTTTCTCCCTGAATGCTTTTCTTCTTAATCATCTCACCTGTTCAGGAGACACTTTTGGGTAATCATGAGTAGCTCTTTACATCTCTCCAAGGATTTCTCCAGCCTAGTTTTGAAAGTCAACAGTACCTCTGTCTCAAGAACAATTTGTTCGAGTTTGTTACCTAATTCTTGTTTCCAGAATTTTATTTCTTCTTGTCTCTGTTCTATAGAATGAAAATTGCAAACAAGTATTAATACAAGCCCATCTTGTATCCCAGAGCACCGCGGGGCAGATCATACATATGGCTAAAAATACTTATTCCACTGTGAGTGCATGTAGTGCTGCAGGCTGACGTGCGGAGACAGTTTGGCAACCCTGTGTCAAGAGGGTTGGTTGGAATAACTTTCTGTGTGTTTTGGATAAGTAATTTACCCACAAAATAAATAAATATCTGCCTTAAAATAGCTTTAAAAATATTTTGCATTTTTCCATGTGATCAGATTGCATGCCACTGACATATATTCCTATTCACTATCAACTAATTGTGCAAGTTCACCTTAAACATATAGTTCAAAGAACACATCTTGACAAAGAACACATGGGATTACCTATCTTCTTGTTGACATCACATTGGGTTTTCTGAGTTGCCTTTTCTATTTCATCAAGTAGCCTCCGACTCTCAGCTGTCATGCGCTCTGACTTGGATTTCTCAGACTCTGTACTGGCACTCTGCATCTTGTTTGCAATGTACCATTCTGAAGGATGAAACTTGGGTGGAGCTTGCAACAGTCTAGCCATTGGTTTTTAGAAAGCTCCTGGATGTAACACAGGTCAGTTCTTGAAATGTGGAACCTGAAAACAAGAATAGCATATTTGGCTGCAGAAGCAATAAGGGGAGAAGACAAGTCAGTGAGGGTGAGAAAAATTCTTGTCCCTGTTAGAGGTATGACAAGACTTCTTGCTCAAGGCTCCCAAGACTTTGCTGAGGTGCGAGGGAGACAGTTTGGAGTGAATGAGGATATAGAAGAATTTGGAAATGGGAGCTAAGAGGACAGACAGTAAGAGGCTTGAAAGTGGAACTGAGAGAAAAAGATGGGCTGTCTGCAATGGATGAGGGAAGGGAAGGAGAAGGAGGCTTGAGAGGAAGGATGGAATTAGTAGACAATCGCAGCAAACGGAGAAAGAGTGAACAAATACAAAAAGTAGTGCCCCACAGGCTGGAGAGGTGGATGAACTCTAGGTTGTAAAAATGAAAGGTAATGGTCATTAGGAAATAATAATAATAAAAAATATATAAATAGGACCTGAAAAACTGCAGGAGGAAATATAGCAGGTAAGTGAGGAAAAGTCACAGCAGTTTATCAATTTTCCTATGCTTGCACTACATTCATCCAGTGTTCCTGAGCCAGTGCATCACCTCACACACACACACACACAGCTGCTCCCCAGCGATGCACAGCGCTGCCCACACTCGAGCACAGATGCCTGTAAAACTGCACCCTGCTCCCTCACACACCTGTCGGCTCCGAGCCTGGCCCCTGGCCAAGTGCCGCGTCTCAGGTGTGGGGTGTGGGTGTGTCCTCACAACTGTCTTCCCCACTCAATCTCCACAGCAACAACACATAGGTCCTTATTAAATGTACGGCTAAATATTCCAGGAGGTGGCTCCAAACAGCATGGAAGGTAAACAAACGGGTTGCTATGGGAACAGCCACACTGCCCCTAACAGCCTTGTGTTATTGCACCACGTGAAAGAATCACAGCAGCCAGCCAGCAATTCATTCCTGGTTAAGATATGCCTGGAAATAAAAACGTATTCTTTGTACAATAATTGAGCGAGTTTCCACAGCTTTGGACAATAATTTTTGATAGATTTATTGCAGAACTGCATAAAGATTGTTAAAGCCTATGAAAGATATGTTAAGTACCTAGCTACCTAAAATGTCAGTCATAAAATATACTTACCAGTACGTGCCATTTTTGTGGCAACTATATTCTTTCCAGGAGCAAAAGGGTTTGGAAGCCAGACAGAAGAAATTAAGGAGACTAAAGAGCATTATATCACATAGTACAGTTATGCACCCTCTGTATAGCCCTAATGTAGATCAGAGCAGGGTTTCTCAGAACTCCCACGGTTCAAAGATTGCCAAGTGATAAAGCAGCAAGTAGCTTTGGTCAACGGAAGTTCTACTATAGAGAAATGCAGGTATTTCAGAGTTGGCTTAAAAAGAAAGAAATAAAATTAAAAAAAATAAACACAGGCTTCAGGATCCATAGGTTCAAGAAGCAGGAGAGAATGGGGTGCAAGACAAGCAAGGAGACCAAACTACATATGCTAACTAATGCCAGAGGATGAACGCTGTGGTCACAGACAGCATGCTCCTGATTCACAAGGCAAAGTGAAACCATGACTAGAATGAACACTGATCAGTATCAATTATATATCCATTAGATAAACCACTACTGAGGCAGACCTGTAAATCAGTTTGTAAGGTATTGCACACATGACATCTACAATTATTTGTACAAAAGACCAATGTTTCTGTGTTCCTTGGTTTGTACATTCTTGCCACTTTTGGTCTAGACATAGTTTTTTTTTTTCCTCGATAATGAATATTCCTTTAACACCTTATTGTAGTATGAAAAATGATTTTGTCAAAAGCAGTAATTTGTATCACATGAACACAGGGAGCAGGAACCAGAGCCATTTCCATAGAAACAGAAAGATTTCCAATGACTTAAGTGCATCTGAACTCAAAACTATTTTGAACAGGTTTCCTTTGGCCAGCATGAGTCACAGAATATGTATCAGACTGCGTATCAGTCGTCTACCACATATTTTTATTTATTATTTTATTATTATACTCACAATAACATTCCAAGGCTTCTAGAAATATAAGCAAATTAAAGAGGAATGACAAAAGGATTAATAATAAATGGAAATGCTGAGCTATCTGAACGGCAGTTGAGAACAATGAATGCCTTTTATTTCTGAAAACGTGCTCAGTCACTTTGAAAGCCGAAGAATCCTCGAGTGCTGGTCCTCCAAGGATAGAATTGTGAGACCCGTGGGACTTCCTGCAGTTTTATTCCGAAACCCCAGTACCTCGTGCTGTCCTGACGCAACTCGTGAATGGCACCATCATAATTACCAATCCTAAATCTGCGTTCACTGTTATCTTACCACAAAGGATAGCCTACATTTAAACTGTTAATGCGACATTTGCAACTGATCGTTCAATATGAATTATATGACATAAAGTTTTATCTTTACCTCGAGTGGTTTTGAGGGGTAAATCATCGTAGCCTCCCTGAAGTTGACAACAACGCGCTGTTCGTCAAGTACAGAAGTAAATTCAACTCGACAGGTAGGGCAATTTAAAAGAAAATGAGGCTTGTTAATTCCTTAAATCCGCTGCCCCTCGGTTGCCTACGCAGCCAGTCGGATATTCCCGCCGTCGGTCGATTGTCCCCGCTGCCCGTCGGCTGTTCCCAACTCCTGTCGACCGTCTCCACAGCTACTCGGTTATTTCCGTTACTAAGCATCGGCTGCTCCTCAGCCATCGGCTGTTTCCTCCACCTATCGGCTGTTTCCTCCACCTATCGGCT
>JAABPQ010001034.1:0-10388 GCA_033439865.1 Alcedo quadribrachys | reverse complement strand
CAAGCTTGGCTGTGAGGATCCCATGGGATACTGTATCAAAAGCCTTGCTGAAGTCAAGGTATATCACATCCACTGCAATCTATGACATGATTGCTGTGGAAGAGTACCTTTGTGAGAAATTATTTCCATTTACTGACCTTGCCTTTGACATAGCTGAGAAATGTAAAAAAGGAATAAATTTCTGGAACTTAATGTCTGGTCCAAATGAAAAAATGGGATATTTTTTGAATGGAAGTGGCAAAAAAACCCAATCACAACCTGATGCAGAATAGGGAAAAACATTTCTTCGTTCAGCAGTGTTCACCAGCTACAAAAACTACTTCCCATCCTACTTTAAGCAATGTGGATCAGAATAGAACAGGGCTTGAAGCCTTTAGGTGATATTCTGTTGCAACCTATTATGCACAAGCTGCTTTTAATGACAAAAACACCTTTACTTTTACAAGAACAAGTGTACCTCAGGAATAACAACAAAAGCTAGACCGCACTAATTGATACTGCTACAGCACTTAGAGAATAAATCATATTGATTAATAGCTTTTGGTGTTGTTTTTCCATGCAACTTCTTTTTAGTTAAGATCCTTGAATAGCAGTGCTTCAGAAGTGTGGAGGATGGAAAAAGCTGTGACCTGCCTCCAAGAAATGCAAACAACATGGAATAGCAGCAATTAATCAGACATAGTGCAGCAGTATAATTAGAAGATATTCAGACATGCCTTCTAAGGTTGAAGTGCTTATTTGTTAAGATCTTCAGTGCCAAATAAAGCATTCAAATATGCTTTCTTCCATTGCTAGCAATGGAACTGGAAATGAGGGTGGTGTAGAAAGCTTTAGGAATCTCCCTCACATGAGGCAGGAGGAGAGATATGTCACATTAGAACTAATGAAAGCATTTATTGTGGCACACACAGCTGATGCCACATTTTTGTGCCTTTGAATCCTGGCAGGAGGTGGTACCTGTGCTGCATTTCTTTTCTGATTTTTTCATAAATCACAGTAGAGAGGAACATTGGTTATGGTTATTGATCAACATGATACAAAAATAATACCCTTGATAAGGAGATTTTGGGACATTTCTAATGCTGCCTGTAGATCAACAACAAAAAGCCACAGTTCAGAGTGCTCAGTTATGCTGCTGACACACGAACAGGAGCCTGATGTCTATTTAGAGAAGAAGCTGTCATTAAGAGCTTGCTTAGCTCTTCAGAAGCCCCTTTACTTGAGATAATTTGTTATAGCTCATGGGCTGGTATTCTGTAGCTTACATATCATCCGTCAAGGCATGAGAATTGTCATAATAAAAATAGAAGTGTAACAGGTCACGTTTCTACACTTTAGCTTAATAGGATAATTTAATGTGCTGTTAATGGCTATAGATTTCTCCCATCCTCTCTAAAGCCAGTTCTAACAGTGTGAGATTTGAGGAAACAAAAGACTCTGATCTCAAGCTGTTATTTCTTTTTATAGCTTGCTTTTGTCACACAGCAGAATGTAAAATTCAAGACTAGTTTGAGATTAGTTTGGATAAGCATAAGTAAGTCACAAAGAGATTTTTAATTGCTTCTTTCTTCTATATAAAGTTCATTGCTATTCAGGAAAAAATGTGTAGAGAATTCCTGTGTAATGTTTGGGTTAAGCGTTGCAAACCAATGCTTTTAAATAGCATTACTTGCAAAGCAAATTCCACTTCTAAACTCTTCCAGTTTCTTTTGATATCCTAAGATTTTGACAGCAATGAAGTCTTTTCCTGTTTTATTCTGGTTTTATTTTGAACAAATAAATGTTTTTACTGTACAAATAATAGTAATTTTATTATAATTGTGAGCCATTAACATCTATTTCATTATTCTATTCAATTTATACATGTCTAAGTGCACACAAGACACTCAATCTGTTATTACCAACCAGTTTTTAGGTTTGTCTTGTGTAGCATGACACTTAAAATTCCTCATAACTTTAGGTTTTCTTGCATGCTTGGCAACAGTTTCCATGCATACATAAGTAAAATGGTTTACTCTTTGTACTGGAGAAGTTTGCCTTTTGCTTTGTTTGGTACTAGACAAACATGATCACAATGTCAAAAATAAATATGGTAATATTCCACAGCTTTTCAGTAAAGTGGTAAAGTCCTAGCTACAAGGACCTTTCAGTCTGTGAAGGCTTGATTCCAGTGGGTCTTCATTCTCTCCCTACACAGTGACACATAAGATTCAATGAACATGTACAGTTACAGAACATGAGATTAATATTAAATACTAGAAAATGGCTCTTGATTTAATCATCATTGGATGCTATTCTGCAACCTTCAAGCCCTTGTGTCATCTCTACTCTATGTATATTGCCTAGAAAAGAGGGATGTTTTTGTTGTGCTCTGCATTTATCCCCTAAAAATGAAAAAGTCATTATATCAGCAATATGAACAACTGGCTTCAGTAACTTTTCTCACTCTCCAATACAGGACCATAGAAACTTAAAGTTGGAGAAGACCTTTAATATCTTTGAGCCCAGCCACTAGATACAAGGGGAACAAAGAGACACAAGTAAAAATACTACACTTATTTCAAAAAAAGTTTCTCCTTATTCAATTTCACTCAATGGAAACCTACCAATTCCTCCTTCCATTGCCATGCCACAACATAAGACATTCCTTTACAACATAAGACATTCCATCAATATTCATGTACATAGTGAGGCTACTTTCTATTGCATGAGTCATATCCCAATAAAAAAGTAGATCTCTATTGATGAGGATCCAGACGGACTGTAGCACCAATTAGTCCAGTCAGCCTGTGCAGATTTCTTGGTCTCTTCACCAAGTCAAGATCAGATACTGCAGCCAGAGACCAACAATTATTACTGCATTTTCAGAGTTTCAAGACAGAATGGACTAGCAGATCTGACATTTAAATACCAGGCTCTTTCCATCTAGCCTGTGCTGAGACCAAAGTCTGCTATTGGACCATATAATACCTTACTTGTGGAGATTAAAATACATGTTGTAAGCTGAGGACTTTTTTATTGCTGTAGTGATCATTAGGACTTCCTACACAAACAGGTGTACATAGTTTGTCATAACTAATTAGATATACTGCAGTTAGGAATTTGGTGATGAATCTAAGAAATGGTTCTTTGTCCAAAGCCATTCAGTTTAGCATTTTTATTGTCCCTCTTTAGCACAAGCTTAGAGTTGTCCTAAATTTGCTAATGACACACAGGAGTGAATTGTCATCGGTTTCTGGGCCTTTCTCTAAAGTATGAACACTAAAAAGGTACCAATAAGTTTTACTTCCTAGGGCAAATAAAAAATGGAGTAAAAACTAAACTGCCGAAGTTACATAGCTGGTCTCTTTTGACAGCAGTCATGGCATAGAGAGATCAACAAAAAAAATACATGGTCAGTGTTAAAGTGGGGGGAAGTGTGCCATGGTGTTATCCAGCCAGGAATGATATGTGATGGCATGAAGAGTATGTGTGGTAGTCTTTTACAGCTCATATAGACTGCAACTTGTGAGCAGGGCAGCTGAAGCATGGCAATAGCAGAGGCAATTATGTCAGTGATGTTTGTTTAAATTTGGCAGTCTATATTTACAACTCTGTAACCACACAACAACTCAACCCCAACTCTGACCCAGAAACAGCAAATCACGTCACTACTCTCCTGCAGCTGTGGCAACCAGAAAATAATTTATCACTGGTCCTACAGTCTAACAAGATGCTAGGTACCTTCACACAATAAACACTGGTTAGCTTCTATGTTGCCATAACAATACTAAAATAATTTATGCCATGTTGACCGTGCACTTCCAGTCCCATCTTGGCTCAGTGGTATCCTTAGTGCTACAGTGAATCCCAAGATCCTTGCTGCTCATATAATTATATTTCATTTTCTCTTAGATAACCAGCTCTGAAAGAAAGTCCTTTTACCTTGCTCTCATTCTTGGCATATTCTGCTCTGGAAACCATTCTTGATCTGTTCCGCAGATGCTAAAGTATTGTGGCATTTTCTTATGTTTGTCTGCAGAAATAAATATTTGCATATAAAAGTACTTTATAAATACATTTATGAGCGATCTGTCTGTCTCGTATGGAATTATAGGATGATCCCATTTACTGATTGACAAATTGTGCAGAGTCAATAAAAATGTTGTTTATGCATGTGATTTGCAGAGCAAAACAAATAATGTTGGTATGAACAGCTTGAGATTCCAGCTCTGGTATTGTTAGCATCTTCAGATCAGCTTTTTCAGAAGCTATTTATGATGTTAGTCTTTTGATTACAAAGAACCTGGTTTTCCAGATACTAGTGTTTCATTATTTTATTAAAAGAAAAATAAATCAGTTCTTTTACACTGTTGTATGGTTTGAAAACAAAATCTCCAATCCCTTCTAATAATCTCTGGTTTTAACTATATAAAAGGATGGAAATATTTGTATTCATGTTATCTTGTTTCCTGGTAGACTAATCAACACTGACTGGAAGAAGCATATGCTTTATATCAATAAAGGCATGACATTTTTGTTCACTATAGCCATGGCAACTCTGATTCAGAGGACTCCCCAGGAATTTAACACAGTGCACATTTTCATGTAGCTTGCTAGGTCAAAGCTAAGTGCCAAATATTCAAAACTGTCTCTAGTGAATCTAGCCTGTGGCAACAAATTAATTATGAAGAAAGAAAAAGTCAAATGTGTAAGAAAATATAAATTCAGCAAATCAAAAACTTCCAATTTACAGCAGAAAGGCAGTTGGTGTCATGAGGGTGATGACATAATGAAAAAGTCAAGACAGTGGATTTTTCTACCTGCAGTTGGAAAATAATGAAAAAAATACTACATGAAAATAACATCTGCAGTTTTTTTCTGCCTGCCTTTCAGTAATAAGACATTGTCCTTTCAGATCAGGCATATTGATGGGACCTTTGTTTTTTCTATGACTGCATGGGGATCATATGTTTTATTCCCATATCTGTTCTTCAAGGTATTTGCGATTTCCTTTTCTGAGTGGAGATTATCTTACAGTCAGGAAGCCATGCAATGTTTATGGACAAGACCCATCACAAAACAACTGTGCCAGGAAGAACCATCTTGCTTGAGCCAGTCAGGGATAATTGCCTGTTTTCGAGGTGCAGTGAACAACTGCCCAGGGAGGTTGTGGACTCTCCTTCTCTGAAGACATTCAAGACCTGCCTGGATGCATTCCTGGGTGACTTGGTCTAGGTGATCCTGCTCTGGAAGGGGGGTTGGACTAGATGATCTTCTAGGTCCCTTCCAACCCTTACTATTCTATGATTCTGTGATTCTGTGTAATGATGGGGGGAGGAGATCATCCAGCCCTCCTGGGATCCTCCTGGGAGAAGGGTGAACTGAAAGGAGGCTCTTTTGGGAAGAAGGTTTGGAATAACAAGAGTGAGGTGGATTATGGTTGGGAAGGCATCTTTCTACTGAGTGGGCTGATGAAAGGGATTTGATATGATGAACTTAGTTTCCTTGGAGAAATTATGCAGAATATTCAAAGGGAAGAGTCTGGTCTGAGCTGGAGAATGCCTTTAAACATCTGGAGTTGTCAGTTATTTTTGCCTGGTACTTCTTATGAAGAAAAGAACAGTTTCCCTCTCAGATCTGACCCTTAGGAGGGACGTAGCCAGTAGGGAAATGTTTCATAGAAAGGTCTTTTTTCAATTATTTCTTAGCTTCTCTTCTATATATGGTTACCATGGTATAAAGACCTGATTTTGAATTTATTTATTTTTTTTCAGTATCATAAGCATTTCCATTCATAGAATATCATAGAATGGCCTAGGTTGGAAGGGACCTTAGAGATCATCTAATCCAACCTCCGTGTCATGGAGCTCTGTCCAACCTGGCCTTGAACACCTCTAGGGAGGGGGCAGCCACAATGTCTCTAGGCAATTTATTCCAAAGTCTTGCCACACTTGTATGTACGAACTTCTTCCTAAGATCTAATCTAAATACATTCTCCTTCAACTTTAACACATTTCCCCTTGTCCTATCAGTCAACACTTTTGTAAAAAGTCTCTCCCCAGCCTTCCTGTAGGTTCCCTTCAGGTATTGGAAGGCAGCTATTAGGTCCCCCTGAAGTCTTCTATTTCCAAAATTGAATAATCCTAGCTCCCACAGCCTGTCCTCATAGCAAAAGTGTTCCAGTCCCCTGGAGCACTGGGACAGTGTCAAACGCCTTGTACGAGTCCAGGAAAATGACATCTGTTGATTTTCCCATGTCAACCAGTGCTGTAGTTTGTCGTAGAAGGTCACTGGATTAGTCAGGCATGACTTGTCCCTGGTGAAGCCATGTTGGCTGTCATCAACCATTTGATTATTTTTTATGTGCCATAAAAAAAAATATATCTTAAAGCTAGTCCATATAATATTTTTTCCTTCAATACCATAATATAGAGCATGTATAATATAGATATTTTTCCACATTAGTTGGGAATATAGCTAAAAGCAAACCAAATTGTGTCCTTCCTGATGGCCTCAGAGAAGCTGTGTTGACCTGAGACCAGACCCAGGAAGTGGTCTTGGGCTCCCATGTCCTGCACAGCATCCCTGAGAAGCTGATCATGAGGTTAACAAGGTCTGGTCTCCCTAATGCAGAAGTCCCACTGTGGGATTCTGAAGACCTGCTCCAAGACTAAAGACTGCTTTGTAGTCACCTTCAGAGTGTTGAAGAAACCCTGTGACTCTCAGCTGGCCAAGACAGTGTAGGTCTGGACTTGATCCTTAAAATTGACTCCATTTATACATTTCTTGTTCTACAGCAATGAAGACAACTCTTGCTCAATTTTACAGTCAGTGCTCCTCAGGAAAGCAAAGCTAATAACCTGGTATTGGTTAAAATGAAAAGTAAAATATTTCTCACAGAAGGAAAAATTATACATGGTAGGAGTTCTGACACAAAACATTTTAAAGTTTAAATCTTCTTCAAATATACTCTCAGAAGAAGTTAAGGCAAAACCACTGGCTTAGAAGCAAACCTGGAATTTCTAAACATTCCAGGAAGCACTCACTAATTGAGTAACATGGAGTGAGAAGCTTATCCTGAAGGGTTCATGCCAGAGCATATTATGTCCTCAAAGAGTAAGTAAGGAAAACATTTGAAATGGTCCATACTGAGGAGCAGCAGAAATTCTGGTTTAGCTGGAGAGGTTGCAGACATTTCTGATAAAATGACATAATGGTATCTTTTTAGTATTATTATTTCTGTTTGGTTTGAACAGCTGATAAAAAATGGATACTTGAAATGTACAGGTAGCAGAACTGTTTTGAGGTCTTTGGGATATTTTTAGCAGGTTTCCATGAATCACAGAGCTGAAGAAAACTCCTTCTTTCCTCCCAAGTCCAGAAAATAACCTCATTTTGTCTCATTTAGAGTTGCTTTATTTCAGGGGAACCATCCAAAACACACTACTTACCTTTCTGCATGGTTGTATGTTCCTTAGTAACTGAATCAGGACTGTCTAGTCTTGGGCATCTCTGCCTGTCCACTGTGTTAAAATGCTGTATTTCTCATGTGGAAGATGTGACAGATAGTTATGTTCACTCAATAAGGGCTCTCTGCAGAAGGAATTGGTAATTGTCCCATGCCTTTGTAGGGTTAGTGCAAAACACATTATGTATTATGCTTCCAACCATATGAGATAAAAATATAAAGTAACTCATGTGATTCAAAACTCTCCCAGGCCTGCTAGGCATTATGGACTTATTATCAGAAGTCTGCTTAGCTCAACCCAGAGCTCAATCAGACCTGTTGATGATGGAGGTTCTGTGACTGGTTATTATGACTACACTATCTGAGCAGCTTCCAATTCTTTGCTATCATGAGGTACCAGCTCATGGATGTCTTGGCTACTAGCTCTGAGTGAGGACTAGACTCACATGAAGACTTAGGTGCTGCCAGGAATTTCTCATTTCCAACCAAGAGAGCTTATCTGGAGCACCCTTTTAGCTAAAGTGCTTGCATGACCATATGCCTCTCTTGTACCCACATCTTTCCAACCTTATACTCTACCTTGGATGTTAGGGCTATCTCAAGATGTGAAGAAAAACATGCTCATCCTTCTTTTTTACCTTAATGGATCTTGAGTTTGTCTTTCACCTTACAATTCATGAACCAGGCATTCTGGGCTAGAGCCACAAAACATGTAGATGAAGGCACATGATGCTGATGGCAAAGCAGGAAACTGAGCTAAACATATCAGTTGTATTGTCTTTACCTTCCCACACCTCACATTGCTTTTACTATCATTTCAGTGTTTACTGGCATCTTTCAAAGCAGTCTGTAGTACTGATAATGTTAGACTTGTACTCAGCAGCTGCTGCTGAGAACAGCCTGTGCGTTAAGGCACATGTCTATGGCACACCTCACCAACTGGCAAATGTATATGCTGTCACGTTAGCGTTTAATTATACAACTATTCCCCATCTCCATCTGCATAACTGAGGAGAGCTGAGATCAAAGGTGATAAAAAAGGGAAAACAGTAATTTGGCAGGGGAAAGCATATTAAAATCTTCCAAGATGGTGCAGCACAAATTACTCCAACTACAGTATGATGGGGAAGTAAGCAGGAAGATGTGGTAGGCAGTTAGGTGGAATAACATCTCCTCTTCTGAAAACCAGAGAATAGAGGAAAACAAACTCTTTGCTTAAAAGGAGTGGAATAATGGAAAGATGAAGAGCAACACCAAAAGCTTCAGTGCAGAGAAGACAAGAAATGTAAGGAATGTGGGGATATCCAGAGGGTTGTGGAGTGGAAGAGGGCTGAGGCCAGGAAGAAAGATTTCAAGGAGTTTTCCTCCTTTGCTGAAAGCAGAGCTCTTGTTGTCTGATATCTGTCCTGTGCTAGGCTATGGCACTGCAACAATTACACTCTCATTCTGTATGTTTCATTAAATTGCTTTGAGGGTGTTTTGTTTTGTTTTGTTTTGTTTTGTTTTGTTTTTTTAGAAAAATATTGCAGAATTCTGATAAGCTTTATTATTTAACATGTCATTCAATGCTTCAAATGAAGCCCAGTGTCATCACTTTCAAAGATGAAGCAATACTTCCTAAAATGAAGAAGCTTGAATAAATCAAAAGTTTTTAAGTTCTACATCTGCCAGCTCTCTACTTTTTCTTTCAGTTGTTAGGATTAATGTTTTTAACAACAATTTTTGATGAACAAGGGAACTGGAGATTCATCTTGCTTCAGGAGCCTGGGATTTAAGATGCATAACATAAGGCAGTATTAAACTTTCATGAAATGTGCTCATTAAAATGACTGATTTCCTTTTTAAGTAACTAGCTCTTTCACCATCTAATGTCTTCACAAGGTCCTCATTATGTGATGTCTTTCTAAACTTTGACAATCTCTTTCCCTCCATTCCTCCCCTGTATTTGTGGGAATATATATATATGATCCTTCTCAAATAACTTCATATTCCTCAATCCCTATAAATATTAACCAATGCTTTGTAGTGTAGGAGATGAAGTGTTTACCATTCACATCAAAGTTAGTAAATTCATGACCCATTTAGGTTGAATCCCTGTTGGATATGCAAAGGAAGGAAGAACAGGACGAGGTAGTAACGAATCCTTTGAATGTCTTTGGAGCTCACATTTATGGCAATCTTTTCTTGCTTAGACATATGACTTTCCATATCCATCAGTAATAAGGATTAAGAAATTGTCTTTGTCTGAAGTCTTTTTGACATTTGCTTTTCCTTTAACAGGTGGATCCTGGTTTGAACATTACGTTCAACATCATTTGAATCCTTAAATTACATTACCAAAGCAACTCAGCTGCTTTCTCTGTCCCTTCAACTCTGTATTTCTTAATGGAAATAAATTATCAAAGAAAAATCCTCTTTCCTGATTCTGTGTATTTCAAGGGCATCACATTAAATGTTCAGTAGTCATTCCCATGTGCTGTTGACTCTAAGAGTTGCCTGGGGCAAGGGAACATGTCTGCTATGTGCATAAGATGACATTGAGCAAGTTATTGCATCTCTTTGTGTTGAAGGTTTTTCCTCCGTACTCATAGGATGGGAATAATACTGACAACTGTAATAGATGTTGAGACCTGCAACTACAAATGTTAAAGAAAGAACCAAGTAATTATTACAGAAAGAGCAATCTATAAATTTATCCTTCACTTCACATGTCTGGATATGAGCCAAGAGTGTTCAAATGAAGTCAAGAAGGTCAATTATACACTGGGCTGCATCAAGAGAACTATGGCCAGCAAATTGAGAAAAGTGATTCTGTCCCTCTACACTGCTCTAGTGAGATCTAATCTGGAGTACTGAATCAAAGAATCACAGAATGTTAGGGATTGGAAGGGACCTAGAAGATCATCTAGTCCAACCTCCCTGCCACAGCAGGATCACC
>JAABPQ010001033.1:0-12270 GCA_033439865.1 Alcedo quadribrachys | reverse complement strand
AGATCTATATATTATATAGAATATATATATATTCTCTCTATATAACGTTCACATATATCCATAACTAGCAGCTGCACGCCTACAAGTGGGATTCCACCATAAGCCCCTTTTTTCCCCTCAAAAGGAGATTCTTCCAAGCGCTCAGATGAGAGGCCGCGGACACAGTTAGGGGCAAGGCGACTCAGCCGGGAGCTCGGGTTCCCTGCGGCCCCATCACAAAGGCCTCACTCGCCGGTGCCCCCCGCAGAGAACCTACCGGCGCTGTGGGTGAAGCGGCGGAGCGGGGCCGTGGCGGAGGCCATGGAGGCAGCGAAAAGAACCGCGCGGGGAGCCGTGAGTCTCCTGCCGTTCAAACGCGCCAACGGCCGCGGCGAGCGCGCGGGCAGCCAATCGCCGCCTCACGCTCGCGCCGCGCGCAGCCTCTCCCCGCAGCCGTCGCTCCCTGGCGGCTGCGGCGGGGCGGGGCGGGGCGGGGCGGGGCGTGCGTGCGTGCGTGCGTGCTTGCGTGCGTGCGTACGTACGTGCGTGCGTGCGGCGGTCGAGGCGTTGCGGTTCTCATGTCGGCTCCTTTCGAGGAGCGGAGCGGGGTGGTGCCTTGTGGGACGCCTTGGGGCTGTTGGTACCAGACGCTGGAGGAGGTGTTCATCGAGGTGCCGGTGCCGCTGGGTACCCGCGCTAAGGACGTGCGCTGCGCTCTGCACAGCCGCCACATCGCGCTCTCCGTGCGGGGCCGGGAGGTGCTGCAGGTACCGGCGAGAGGGGGGAGCCGGGGGCGGCCCGGCTGAGCAAAGGAGGGGAGGGCGAACCGCCTCCCGTGCCCGGCGCGCAGGGCCTCGGGCCGCCGGGGGCTGCGGGAAGCGCCGCTGCTTCCCCGGGGAATGGAGACGTCTCCCGGCCGCGCTGCGCTTTTTGCTCTCTGAGTTAAACATCTGCGTTTTAATAGAAGCGACATTTCCGAGATGCGGTTCATGCGGAACTGCGCTGTCTTTTAAAGGTGATCGGAAAAACGAAGAGAACCAATTCACGTGACGGTCGTTTTTCTCTGGAGGTGATTTGAGCTGTGTTTTAAGTTCCGAAAGACGAGAAAAAACCCCAAACCAACAAAACCCTTATCAAAGCAGATTTACTTTCAAGCTGTTCCTGATAATGCTCAGTAGCACCCAGGACACACATTGCTCCATAGTTGTACTTTACCCTTGGCTGAGACATTGGAATTTTTTGAGAAGTCTATTAAAAGAGGCATAACCTTCTGAGAAACACAGTCCTTTTCAGTGAATTGAGATACTGAAACTGGAACGGGTGTTTTTAGTGTATTTACCAAAGAAAAAATGATTGCCCACGTGCTGGTCTGTACTTACAGGGCCAGGTAACCCTGTTCATTTCCAGTAGAAGCCAAAAGGTGCACTGGGAGTACAGCTTCACTCGAAGTGGATATTAGACAGGTTTTCCTATCTTGTAATACTGTACATGTCTTTTGCAGGGGAAACTTTTTGACTCGACAGTAACTGATGAAGGAACGTGGACCTTAGGTAATAACCTACATCTGAAAATACAGCACAAGGGCAGTAGAACTTCTCAGAACATGCTGCAGAAAAGTTTACCCCCTTTTTATTCAGAAAGATTTCCTTCTCTGTACATAACCTAATAAAAAAGACAATGATTATTGCCAGATTAAGGAACTGCGATAGTACAAAAGATCTAGAGATTAAGACTAACGTAAAGAATGTAAAGACTAATGTAAAAGTTGGTTGTGGAGTTTCCTGCTCTGGAGACATTCCAGCCCCCCCTGGATCTGTTCCTGGGTGACTTGGTCTAGGTGCCCCTGCTCTGGCAGGGGGGTTGGGCTAGATGATCTTCTAGGTCCCTTCCAACCCCTGACACTCTGTGACTGTGAAGAATGCCATCATGTGGAAGCTTCTAGTCAATGATCACAAACACTTCCATGTAGTGAGTTTTGCAAACCCTCATTAAGGCTAGAGGATTACACTAGAGTCATGTGCTTTGAGCCCTTCCATAATTGTTACATTTCCTGGCTTTTTCTGCTTCCCTTATGCATTATGTTTTTGGGATGGTTAACAAAACCTCCTGGCCAAGGGAATCAAAAAGCAGACTAAAAATCACACTGAAGTGCCTACGTGTAGTGAGGGGGGGAGGGAAGAGAGCTTCTCTGATTGCTGCATCGAAGTGTTTAGCTTATTTTTGGACTTGGCAAGCATGTTTGTGGACTGTGCCTCACACTGTCTCCTGTGATGGATTTTATTTTCTATTCCATATTTACTCTAAATATTAATTATAATTTAGTAACTTAAACACAAAATCTAGTATGAACAAATATCGTTAAGTGAAGCCTACTCTTGTTCAGTCAGTGAATCATCTTCAAAATACACTTTACAATGCTCTATTTATCCAATGAAATAGAACTAAATATCATACATGCTGATTTTTAAATATATCTCCAAATGTATTGTCTATAGGCATACAATCTGTGTTTAAATAAATTCAGTATATCCCAATGTCACTAAAATGTGATTCTGAGTTGTCTTAGTAATAACTCTTTAAAGGCTGATCTCAAATCCTTCATTATTACCTTAGCTGGCCTGTATATTTTAATAAATTTTTTCTCTGTTGTGAACCTCTCTAAAAGTTTAGTTTGTTTGCAATAGAAGTATTTATGAGCTGTGTTTTAATCTCTTAAAACAGCATCAGCATTTTACAGGCCAGAAAGGAGGAGTGGCTGTATAAGCTGTCTTTGCATCAAGCCTTTCTGTTTCTAGTTAACGTTTAATAATTAATTTATTTGTTAATAACCCTGTTGGCATTAAGAATTTAAGTTACTTGACCAAGAAAATCCTGTGCTGGTTGGTGGTGAATTCACCAAAGCAACAAAAAAGACTAACACATGGGAATGAAGTTTAACCATTGTTTTCTGTGTCTGATATTTAACAGAAGACAGGAACCTGATAAGAATTGTTCTCATGAAGACAAACAGAGATGCTGGCAATTGTTGGCCATCTCTGTTAGAGAATGACTATGCTGCTGACCCTTGGGTACAGGACCAGATGCAAAGGAAACTTACGCTGGAGCGATTCCAGAGAGAGGCAAGTTCAAGAACCAGAATTCCTCCCTGTATTTTGTGTCTGCACATGGGGGTCATGGAATGGCCATGAAGGTTGGGGGGAATTGCTCTGCTTCTCAGAAGGAGGCCACAGTTCAATGACTATAGGATGCTCGTGAGGCTTCTCAGGGTACTTCCAAAAGGTGGTGAAAGGTTAAGGTGCATTTGAAGAGGATTGCTCTTACAAGGTTTGCTGCATGATACTAACAACTCAGTGAAGTTAGGCTACACACCATTGCTGTTATTATCTAGAACTAGGACACAGCCACGTTTGTAATAAACTAGTAACAGCAATCTGTAATATTTGTTTGTTTATAATATCAGATGGTGTAGAATAGATAGCTGGAAAATATTTTCCTTGCTCTTTTATGAAAATTGCTTAAATTGTTTTTTATATTGTATTAAATGGCTTAAATTGTGCCTTGAGCACACTGTTCCTATGCACATCTGCAGAGCTGTAGAATCCCAACTTGGTACTTCACAGCTGAATCAGCACACTCCACACTGCAACAAACACCATTTTTATGAAACTTGTTCTCCAGCATGGCAGACATTTCTATTTTCAAAGAGTCATTTCAAGACAGAAGAAGTTAAGAGGTTTTTCTTTAGCCTTCCTTAGTATTTCTTCACAGCAAGATCTAGCTGCTTGCCAAACTGAGCACAGCATTACCAAGTTACTTCAGCAGCAGGCAACTAAACTCTGACAATTCAAGGTTTATGTGTTGATTAATTTTCCAAGAATTTCAGTGCCCTGACAAGCTGTTTTTCCTCTTTCCTTGTGACAATGTCAGAATAGCAACAGAATCCACTTCTGCTTTTTGTTTGGTGGGCTTTTCTAAAAAAAAAATAATAAATGTTTCTATTACAAATAATCTTATTAAACTTTTACCTCCACCAGAACCCTGGATTTGACTTCAGTGGAGCAGAAATCTCTGGAAATTACAGCAAAGGAGGACCAGACTTTTCTAGTCTTGAGAAGTGAAGTGTTTTATCTGTGCTCCTCAGGAGGAATTACACGTTACACTTCAGTACTGGAACCATGTAACTGGTCAAGTCTTCAGTGATCTCTCCAAAGGATTGTCATACAGTAATTATTTGAGTGAAGAGAAAGCTTCTTTTTTACTGGAAGAATTCTCTTCAGTAGAATGAAGACACCAAGTGTTAGCAGCTGATTTATAAGCTTTGGTAAATTTCTTAAACAAATTATACATAAACTACAGAGAATTATGTAGACAAAAAAATAACATTTTTAGGTAGAGTGTTGGTTTTGGTTGGTTTGTTTTTTTTGGTTTGTTTTTTTTTTTTGAAACACCATAGTATTTCAAAAACTGGTACAACTAGCCAGTTATACCACCTGTCTTTATGCAAGAATATCTCATTCACCACTGAAGAATAGATGTTGTAAATAAGATTTTAAATATTTTATCTTCATTTACAACAAGTAAGGACATTAGGATGGCTAGTTGCAGTTTCCCTCTAAGAGCTCATGACTGCCATTCTAAAAAGTGATTTAAATAGATTACTGTATCTTGCCTTAAGTAAGGCTTTCAAATAAAGCACTAATGATTAATATTTGCTACCAGGTAAGTGATCCTAGAAAACTTGAAAGGTCAGGTGAAAGTCTAGATATAAATAATTTTTATGTCTATGTAATACAGCCTTTCAATATCATTAGCTAAGATTTTGATACTAAAAGAATATAATGTGATGGATATGAAGTTTTGAATCTTTACTATGATCCTCCTATAGAAGGTAGATGGTTTAGTAAAAAAATAAGGAGACTGCTTGCAAAAGTAACTGAAGACAGAGGGAGAGGAGAAAACAGTTCATGTTGTGTCAGAATGCTGAAGGGCTGTGTGGTACAATAGTATTTTTACTAATTTTTTTTTTTTGCAGCATGCAAAAGCAGCAGTTGTTTTGCACAGGATGATTTTCTATGTCTTTAGAATGGCATCTGATACTCAGCTCTGTTCCTCATACAAACAATAGCAGGTATCTAACAGTTGCATGCATTTGGCTGTGTGATACAGTATTTAGAGCAACCCCCTGTCAAGGAGATAATCCTGAGCACTCATTCTGAATGCCACTCTGCTATGTAAATGAGAAGACAAGCTGCTGGTATTTTTTCCATGGTCCTGGTTCAAGATCAGCTCAGAGTAATGCTACAGCTGTCTGAGTCAGGCACAGAAACATACAACTGAACTTAAACTTAGTCCAACTGACGTGCTCAGATCAGTGCAAAGACTCTGATCTTAAGAAATCTGAGAGCCAGACTCTCTGAAGCACCTCCATGTATTTCCTGACATGTATAAAAACAGGTGATATGTACTATTACATAGATAATGGAAGAGGGTTGAAGTCAATTTGGAACAGTCTAAGCTGTTTAAATCAAGCTTTTCAATCTTGACACTTGAACATTTCAAGATATTTAGAGTAATTGTGGGCCAAGTTGAAATAGTTTTAATCAAGCAGTGTTTTCCTGTTGGTTCTCTAGCCCTTCCACTCCAGCCTCAACCTCTGAAAAACAACAAAAACCTTAAAACAGACCACACAAGAAAAACTCCATAATCTCTTGCCTTGAGATTTTCCAGGTTCTTTTCAGAGAGGTCACTTTACAGCCTTCCTCCAAAGATGTTTTATAACCAAATGAAAAAAAAACCCAACCAAACAAAAGTCATTTCAGCACATTTCAATGTTTAATTGAAAGGTACATATCTTGAGACATGACAACTGGAATTGCACATTGCATCTTGGCCACCCTCCCCAGGAGCTGACTGCACCTTTGTCCTCATCACCTGTATTCACCCAGGCCAGCACACTGCAGATGTCACTGGCAGATGCCAGACATGTTATGTGGTGCAGTCACTTCCATGAGCATGAGAAGGCTTCATCTGTCCACTACAGAGCTTTGGTATGAAGTCTTCTGTGAGAGGCTGAACTAGTTTCAGGTATGCAAAGAATGGTTTCCCTTCCACTGTTACCATAAAGGGGAAAGGGTTGGTTGGCTCACATTAAGCCCATACTATGTTTAGAACATTCAGATCTCCTTCATTAAGTCAGTTCCTATGGCAATCAGGACCAACAGGCTGTTGCTAGCCCCCTCTGCTCCATAGAGGCACAGAATTCAACAGGTCATTAGCAGCATTCTCCCAACTCATCTTTACACACACTGACTACATCCTTATTAACCACCTCCTTGTTAGTACCAGAAGCATGATCTGGTTTTCAGAAAAGTTGTATTTTATGAAGCTTACCATTAGAGAGATCAGAGTTGAAGCAATCTTCAGTGTTTCTCAACTACATGCCTCCTACATACAGGCCAAGGTGAGGCATTAGCCAGCCCTGCTCCAACTCTGCCTTTCCCAGGCATCTCTTTAGAGAATTTACCTCTCTTACAGTGAAACTTTGGAAGACTCATGTCAGCTTTGGGGTGGGTGACCCAGTACTTTGCCTCATCCTTGATGAGGTCTCCTGACCTTTTTCAGCTCTAGGAGACAACGCAATCTTGATAAACTATACCTCTTAGAAAATACTGGTTACTGCTTCTGTGTTAGTGACTGTCTCTTCTAATGCAATGCAGTAAGCTCTTTTTTCTCTTTTCTCCTAACTACTTGACACATGTAATGGCTATCACAGGGCCTAGTTTTTATGTGTCCATGGTAGGAGGCCTGTGCCCTGCCCAGCAGGAACACATCAACACTGCCCAAAGAGCACGGCAGGGGCACTGACAGACATTTGCTCTTCTCATCACTAGTGAGCAGGATTAGTCTAGTTTGAGACACTGCAGCACTCAGCTACTGCATGATATGTTTTCCTACTGTCACCTACTCTTTGGAAAGCAAAACAGTTTTAAAAAAAGTAAATACATACATTGAAGCAAGTTTAGACTACAAACTATGTGTTAAAATTCCTTGTCTCAGTACTGTGGCATTTCACCTAACTGTAGAGTCTACCAAAGAAGACTCAAAACTGACACTGAATATTGTTGTAATCATCATAAAAAAAAACCAACCAAACCAACCAACCAACCAAACAAAAAAAAAAACAACAAAAAAAAACCCAAACCAGATTTGGTGGAAGGATCTTTAGTCTAAAGTGGTACACATTTTTTCCACGAGTAGGATTCTTCATTAAGATGATACTTCAGACTTAGTTTCTCAAATATTCATATGTCTGTTGACAAGGTCACAGGATAGTTGTCTCCTCCTTTTATTGTATTCCTGTAAAATAAAATGCCAGTCAACTGAAAGGCTTTCTACAAGAGCCAAACAAAGCATCCAACTTTAATAATAGCAAGACAGCTGTTACAGAGAACATGTAGCCTATGGAACTCCAGTCTAGGTAAGGAAGTAGTTCATAATTTCTACAGAGTAAAATCCAACTAGTAATATGAATAACTGAATTACAGTTCTTAGGCTTTACTAAACAGACTGTTATACAAGTATAACTAACTGTATACAACTTCTAAGTAGTTTGAGTCAATTATTAGAAGAATCTCATTCTAATAGGCAACTGTTTCCTCTTGACCAGTTAGAAACAAGACAAGGTTTTTCTCTGCCTTTTTACTAGTTTTACTCCATATTTTATTTTGAATGAGGTCCCAGTGTCTGTAGACACATTTCTGCTCTGAGAGCACAGCAGAGGATCAGTTGTGTCTCATCTCTTCTGTTGTCACTCCTTTAGGTAGGCACTGGCTCCAGCGTGAGCACGAGAACAGAGCTGTCTCTAGGACAAGGCTCCTACGTGTATGTTGCAGGTCTGCAAGAGGTTAGTCACCTACATGGAGTAAGAAACTTTGAGGTGGTTAGCAGTTGATTACATGATCAGAAGCTGATTTTATGAGCAGTCACCTGTTAGGAGCTGCCCTCTGGAATGGTGGGAAGGTGTGTGATTCTGTAGTAGCTGTGTTTAAGCTGCCGTGCTGTGCGGCCAGACACGATCCATTTTAACTTCTGGACGTTTGGTTTGGAACACTTGCTTGAGGAGTATTCTGTAAGACACTTTAACACCAGCTCCTTCCAGAAGGTCAAATCTCTGTTGTTTACCTAAACAGGAAAACAGAATCTAATGTGCTCATAACTCATTAAACTCATACGTATACTTTTACCTTCTTCATGTAAGATAGGAAGCCAAAGTTCCCAAGCCGAATAGAAAAAAAAACAACCCACCAAAACAACAACCAACAAACCAAGCAACAAAAAAACCCCACCACAACAGCAACAAAGCCCCAAAAGGAACCAGTGTGCCAGTAGACATACTGTCTTCCCCACTGTGTAGACACTTGCATGCATTTTTCTTCCTTCTCTGAAACTTTTTCTCTATGTACCTTGGAATGCAACTGCAGAAATTCCAGTGCCTCTGTCAACTCCATCAGTTTTTCTTCTTCTATCTCTAGTGCCATAATAGACAGTGCCAAGACTGAAGGCTGGAGAGGAAAAACAAGAAAGCACACATTTTAAGCACTCTGTTAAGTTTCAGTGGTCTCATGGTAATTCACCTTGCAGGACATTTACCTTGGCTTTAGAAAACATGATTCTGCAGTGACATGCCTTAAGCTGGGTCTCCAGTCTCTCAAAATTAAGGTATTTTCTCCTACAATAAAAACAGATGCTTGAATATAGAATAATGCAAACTTGTCCAACACAGCACCACCCTGGGAACTTGGGGAAGCAACAAGAATGTTCATTATCTAAACAAAGGACTAATTTGTCCCAGAATTTCTAGGGCTACGGTCAAACAGGTGTTCAGTTTTGGCAGTCTCAATGAAAATAAATAAATAAATAAATTCAATCTTGTGTTACACTGGGGAGTTTCATTGTCAAAACAGGTTTACCAAAAAGGAATTCTAGATTTATTTTGCTAGTAAGCACTAAGTCAGATTTTGAAATCTTTGCAATGAGGCAATACTCAGATCAGCATAAGCAGGTATTTATTTTACCATCATTATTGAGCAAGTTTGCTTTTCAGCTCAGAGTGCAATATTCTTTAGAGTAATTTATCCAAGCAGTATTTAAAATTAAACTAATATTAAACCACAGATATTCACACTTGATATTTATCAATAAGGGGGAAAGGTGTAAGTTATTTTTAGGTATGGAAAAGCAAATTCTGCAAGTAATTTCTCTGCTTGCTTTTCTACATAGGCTTCCTGATCATAAGCAGCTATAGCAAAATACAAGATACATTACCTTTCACAGCTTAAGTTCTCATAAATGAGTGAGTGATACAGTTGTAGAAACTGAAAGGCTGTTGTAGCTTTGACTTTCCAACACAGCTTCTCCAATATGATTTTCTCCATTCTCATCATATCAGAAACAGTGAACCTGTACTGGCTTATTCGAATTAAATCAGTGGCTAAGGGAACATTTCTCTCTTCTTCTGATGCTTTCACAGCTAAGTAGAAGCAGCTGAGTCCAACGCAGCCCAAGTGCTTAGGCTGTACCTAAAGAAAAGTCAACTGTTGTTACTTTCAAAGAGCAAGCCAGTTCTACATGTAAGTAGCAAACAACGTAGGCACCAATGCATATTAGGAAAAAACTATGGGGGGTGGAAGGAGCTGTTCCTACTTTTTTTAAAAAACCCCATAGTTATCCACTTAGATTCTTATCCTTGTTAACAGAGAAAACCATTACACACTGCAAGCTTTGCCTCATTCATCTAAAAAGCAAGACTGCAGAACACTAGATTTCGCTCGAGGTAGAACTGGTTTCCTAATGACCTTCTGTAATAGCCTAATTGGAAGCTTTTAGGACTATATGTTGTACGTAGTGGCTTATATAAAAAAAAAACTTCTCTCTTTATAAATAAATCCTACATAAAAACTTATTCTATAGGCATTACAAGCCCCATTTTTACTACCTATTTTGGATTTGAAATTCTTTCAAATCATCATTTTCCTATCCACTGTCTAGCTTTCTCATTTTTGTTTGAACACACAAGGAAAACACCCTTTTGTTCTTGACTAAATAGTACAGTCGTAATCCTGTCTCAGATAATTAAAAACAACCCGGGTCAGCATGCCACAAATGCACATTAGAATGGAGTGCTAACTAAATGTTTTACCAGATTTTCAGTGCTGAACTGTAGTCAAGCCTCTCAATATACATGAGGCTTATGTTGAAACAGCAGTAAAAGAAACAGCAATTTAAGGTGTTCTGTATACATAGAACAGGGAAGACAGTCTGTCTTGATCCAACCCACTAATATGTCCTCTATTTTCAAGCCTACAGGCACCTTAAAGTTGACCCCGACATCCCGTTCCTTTTCAAGAGAAAATACCTTTCTTAACAATAATAAAATCTGACCAGGAAAAGTCATTTTTTAGTTCTTGTGCAGACAGAATCTCTGATCGGAGCTTAACCTTTTGCCATCCGAAACCAAGGTGTTCCAGCTTAAGACAGTAACAAGGCTTCAATGAGCAGACACCAATGACCAAGTTATTTGAACTTCAAAAAAACACATTACCTTCATTTTTGACAGGAACCTATCTAGGAAATTCACAGCTAGGGAAAATGTCTCTGTGCGGAAGCCAAAGAACTGAGTTAAGCTAAGAAGGTCTTTCGCTTCAAAGTCTCGAAGCCTTGCAGTCATTCGGAGACCATTATCGTGAGCTGATTCGATGAGTCTCAGCCCAGAGGCCTTTGGCTGACCTCGTAACTCCTGCTCCAGCAGGGCAGTCAGTTGGTACAGCAGTTCCTGAGCTTCGCTGCTTACAAGCGCTTCAATCATCTGCAAGGAGAAAAAACTACGTGTATCAAACAGCTAAAAACTTACTGTTGCCTTTAAAGCACGGAGAGAAGCCTTCCTTTCCTTGTAGGTATTCGAAATGATCATTTGTAACCCTAAGAACTACTAGCAGTTAGCAACCCGTGTGGAACACGAAGCGGCGGCCCCTGCCTGGGCACGTCCCGGCTGCATCGGCACACGGCCCGCCGCGCAGCGCAGGGGGTGCAGCCGGCAGCGGGGCCTGGCCGCTGCGGGGCCGGGTGGCCACACTCACCTTCCGCTCGGAGAAACGGGCTTTTTCTGCTCAAGCTTCGCGAAAGACACCGATCGCCCCGGGGGCTGGCGGACAGCCCAGCTGAGCCAGCACGCTCGGCTGCCACAGCCCGCCGGGCCCCGGGTAACCCCACGCGAAGGTGCCCCAGCGGTGCCCGGAGCCCCGGAGCCCCTCAGCGAAATCCCCTAGACGGGCAGGGCCCTGCCGCGCCCCCGGAGCTCGGCGGGGCTGCACAACGCGCAGGCGCCGCCTCCACGGGCTAATGGCCGGGCCTGCCCTTCACCGCCCCAGGGACTGCGCCGCCAGACGAGCGACCCGCCAGCTCCATCCGCGAGGCAGGCGGGACGGGCACGGCGCACTGGAGCCCGAACCCGCCCCGTCCCCCGCCCTTACTTTGATCCCGTGGGGCCGCCCTTGTCTCTCGAATGGAGGGTCCCGAGCCGGCGCGACCCTCCGCAGCAGCGCTATCAAACCCCTCTGAAGCGGCGCCAACCGGGGGGCACCGCGCTGCCGCCCGACACTGCCGACACTGCCGCCCCGCCCCGCGCTCCGCCCGGCCCGGAGGGCGAGGCTGGGAGATGATAGGATAGGCTCCTGGGCAGGCCAAGCACGGGGTGCGGACGGCGGGAAGGGCGGCTGTCGCGGCTCCTCGGACAGGTGGTGGCGGCGGATGGGCACCAGGAGCTTTCCAGCGCATCGCTTTAGCTTCTGCTGCAGCCGGGGGCGGGCACCGAGGGGCAGCTCAGCGGTTGAAAACCCGTTTCCTGGTGGGTTGAGGTCTATAGAATCATAGACGGGCTAGGGCTGGAAGGGACCTCCAGAGGTCATCTAGTGCAGCCCCCCTGCAGGGAGCAGGGACACCCTCAACTAGCCCAGGCTGCTCAGAGCCTTGTCCGACCTCTCCTTGAATATCTCCAGGGATGGGGCCTCAACCACCTCCCTGGGGAGCCTGTGCCACTGCTCTACGAGTGAGACTAGTAGGGCTCAGGTGTGAGACTGCTCACCCCTTGCAGAGCTGACAGCTTTTAGGTACGGATTAGGGTTGTTTGTTTTTAACGGCTCTCTTGCTCTCCTCGCATGCTCTTTCTTTCTTTCTTTCTTTCTTTCTTTCTTTCTTTCTTTCTTTCTTTCTTTCTTTCTTTCTTTCTTTCTTTCT
>JAABPQ010001029.1:0-24125 GCA_033439865.1 Alcedo quadribrachys | reverse complement strand
ACTTGACTCAAAACTTAACTTATAGGGGTATATTTCATTAGGACATTTAATGTTTAAGAAAAAAATTAAATAAAATTAAAAAAATTAAATAAAATTAAATAAAAGTATGCTGCAGATGTTCTTTGGATTAAACTTGCTCCAAGGAAGCACAGCTTAAGGACAAATGCAGGCATTCCAAGTGCTCATGACAGCCAGGCACCATCACCACAAGGAATATTTGTTAACCTACGTTAACAATGTAGAAGGTGACACTTACGCAGAAATCTCTTACCTGCCTTGGTCGAATCGCTCCTGATAAGGTTTGTTGTGTGAAAGATGCAAATCTTTCTGTGTAAATCAGAAGCCAAGGTGTGCTTGGCACATCCAGTTTCCAGCAAAGCTCAAGTGTTATATGTGTAAGTAATAAATTGGCTTCTCAAAGTAGCTCAGACCATATTAATTGGAAACAGTCACCGCTTGCAAGGTTGCTGATGCTGCTCCTTCTGCTTTGTGCCTTTGCAGAGAGCTAATGTATGAATAAGGCAGAGAGCAAATCCCTTTCTCTCTCTCCTGCTCTCTCCCTTCCCCTCTTTCAGTGAGCGGTGCGAGAAGTTGAGTTGGTGCTGCGGAGGGTGGCAGAGGACGGGCTGTCGGGCAGCAGCGCTGCTTCCTCCCCTGCCGAGACACACCGGCTGTGTTGTGAATCAAGACAAAGCTCTCCACCAGAGCACCACATCCCTCCGGAGAGGAGCTGCAAGGATGTGCTGTGCTGTTCCTCAGCATGCAGACGAGCCTTCCCCGCAGCCGGCCGAGCTCACCCTGCTTGCCTCACTGAAGATCTGCACCGGGAACTTCTGCTGGGGACCACACCTCCTGCCAGGGAACCCAGCTCTGCTCTGCCTTCTGCCACTGCCTACCTGCAGCATTGCCACTTGCTACATCACCGGGGCAATCTGCTTCCACTTTCTCCTTCCTGATAAAGGGAAGCTAACTGTATCAACTGCCAGTTTTCCACCGAGTTAATTAACCCCAGTACAATCCTCACTGATGTCTCAGGTGTAGGGTTTGTACTGGTGAGGCCTAACGGGCAGTGGCTGCAGGGTTTTGCATGATAGTGACGCAGTTTGCCCTCTGCCCCATCCCCTTTCTTCTACATTTTGAATAAAATACTCCTAGATAAAATTATTCATTCCTGTAAACTAGCAATGCTGGAAGCAATAAAGAAGAGCTGACTGTAAACAGAAAGTAAAACTACCTAATAGGCAAACAGTTTCGAAAATAGACAACGACCCCCTTCCAAAGCCATTCTGAACACACGGCAAGTGCACTCTGGTTCGAGTTCACAGTTGACTTGAAGCAATATTAAGAGATAATATTTATTTTCCATGATCCTCTCTACAAATACTATTAGCAAGTAGAAGCAAATTATTAAAATAATAGTAATTTTTAATATTGTATTTTTCAGGGATGCATACACATTCACATAGATGGTTACACACCAACCCAGACTTCAGTGCCTGATACAAAACTCTTATCAGGCTCCTCCTTCGTATCAAAGGCAGCAAACCTTCCAGAAAAAAAAAAAAAAAAAAAAAAAAGGAAAATAAAAACCTAAATAATTTCTCTCCCTTAATCCATTTGGAAATATTGGAAAAAACCTTCCTTCTCTCCACTCCCAAATGGCAAGAAGCTCTTTGCCAAATACTGTCCCATTAGGAGCATGAAATCTGTAAATCTCCAAGCCCCTTGAGCACCACAGTGATTGGACTCTGGACAGAAGAGATCATTTAAGCAAGAGGATACAGAATAAGCAATTCCTGAAAGCATCTCTACTACCCTGCAGAAGCCATATTAGATGGCTGGATACTTACAGAGCCATGAAATACTATATGGAAACTTTAATAATTGGACAAAACTCTTGACATTATAGCAAAATTGGCTATAGGATGTCAGGTCTGCCTAGCACTCATGAGTTAGGATTGAAGCCACTCCTCTCACATCCATACACAAACCTCCACAGCCTTGTCATGCTGTAATAATGACCATTTCTCATATGGAATCAAGAGCTCTTTCCTGCCATGTGCTCTGTGCAGCTCCCCCTGAAAATGAAAGGGAATCCATTTCTCAACAGTTCCAATCATTGTCACTTGGAGGTCTGAGTTTGACTAAAATAGAAATGATTGTGAAATTTAAACACTCTTGTCCAATTTAGTATGGTTTGAAAGATAACAAGCAACCCCATAGCAAGTGTTCAACACGGAAAAATGCAATTTGTCCCAGGCTGATATTTACACTGAACCTGATCCAGCTGTCAATCATATTGCTATCTTTTTAGTGAACTTAAGTAACAAGGAAACAAAGGAAAAGGTGCATGTGGCAGCCTGTGCCAGTTTTATAGCACACGTACGGAGCAGAGAACTTTGCACAATAGTGATCTACTGCTTTTCCCAGAACGCTGCTCCCAAGTCTGTTGCATCTGAAACAGTTTGACAAAGCTGAAGAATTACCACTGGTACCAAAGCCTTTTTGCCTCTCCTTTCCTCTATGCTAAAAGCTTTGAGCCAGGATCAGAGCCCCTTGTTTTTCTACCACTGCAGAAACACAGAGGAGTTATGATGTGATACGTCAGTAACACTCATGGGGAAGGGAAAATGCACATCCAGAAGATGACCTGTCATGAAATTCCATTAATCCTCTATTTACAAAGTCCACATCTCAAGGGTTACAGATAAAACACTATGGACCAATAGACAGGATATTATTAAAACATAACCACTCCTCTAGAATTTAGTCTATGCCTTCATTACTTTTATAAATGTGTCTAGCTTTTTATGGTCATATTATTGCCAGCATTTAAAAAATAAACTGTATCAAATGCACTGGCACAGGACAACAAGAAAAATAAAAAATGAACTTTTTTCTACAATTTCTCATTCTGCATGACATGCTAATAAGAATAAATCCATTATGTACTGAAGAGTGAGGTGTCCAGCCCTGTGCAGCACACAGACCCTGTTTGTGAATATTCAGAGCCATGAAACGAGCTGCACAAAATATGGCAGGCAAAAAAACCATCACCTAGACTAGAAGTGGAAATACTTTTGCCAGCCATCATTCTTCTCATCAATCTAATAATTAATTGCATAATAACTAATGAACAATTATTAAACAGAAAGAGCATTACTTTTGTGAGACCAAATAATCTAGACAAGGAATGAAGGAAAGAATCTATGGAAGCTCAGTTGCCAAAGAAAGAACAAACAGCTTCATACTCAGAAATTCATCTACTTCTATAAAAGAAAGAAAAAAAAATACAAACCCAAACCCAGAAACTTAAAAGTGCTCAAACTAATTTCACTATAAGGTTAGTCATGTCATACATTTTGTGAGCTTGGTAGCACCATAGTTTTTTCCCCATGAAAAAGTAATCAGTTTTTGATGAAATACTGTAGACTACAGTCTGATCTTATGTCATCTGGGACCAAAACTGTGACAACTGTGAAATCTGACTAAATTCTTCACTGCTCATCATGAGCAAGGCTAGATGTAGCTGAAAAATGTCTGCACTGCTAATGAAACCAATTCAGCTTCTCTCCAAATTCCAGGCTGTTTTCTGAGCACATTGAACAGTAATTATCCAATATCATTACTGGGAGAAATAGTTATGATTCAGCATTGTGGAGCTCAAGCTTTTACCAAAGGGCCATAAGATACAGATTCCGCCATTTCTAAGGCATTGTTTGAATCTGAAATACTTCAGTGGAATTTAAATCACTATTAAGTCATTGTAGTATAAGGAAAAGATGACCTGAAGACATTCCTTACTGGCCTGCACTGCAGCAGTGAGACTCAAGTGAGCATCTGGGGGGAATCAGTGAACATAAAATAACTGGAAATTACATAGTAGGAGCTGCTTTGTTTTTAAATGGTAAAGAAGAGGAGGGAGGGTTCACTGGGTTTGGGGGGGTGAAGTACTAGCAGAGTGTGCCATGACACCTCATGATCCAGCTGATGGGAAGGATGGGAAACTGCACTGTGGATGGCTAGTGATGAGCACAAATCATCCAAACAAGGGATATTGAACTGGCAAACAGGGTAACAATCAATAGGTGATGCTAAAATATCACCTCTGTCCTTGACCTACTTTTTTATAACAGAAATAGAACCATACCTTGTACCTTTTGAAGTCTGCCCCTGACTGGCAGCTGGTATGACAATAAACAGAAGTGCTCCAAGCCCTGGTGCTGGATGCACCCTTCCTTTCTAATCAGATGCTCTCACATGAAAGAATGATGCTGAATAAATTAATTGCATATTCCATTAGATTTTCACCTTCATCTACTGCAGCTCTCTGGCCCCTACCAGTTCTTGAGCATTCCTGAATTTATAAATGTAGACTGTGCTTCTTTACACCACTTTGTTTGACTTGTACATCACCATCAGATAGAAGGAATGTGAAGAGTGAGGAAGAGCAGGGCAGGAGGTATGGAGCAGGCTCCTCTTCACTGCTGGTGAAGGTACCCCCAGCTGCTTTGCTCGACTCTGATCTCTGCTGCCTCCACCTCAGTACACAACCTAATTAACCATGGGATTTCTGAGAGCTATCAGTAGCTTACTGATTCATGTCATGCTGAAGAAAGGCTTGCCAGCACTCCAAAATTTCAGAGCTAAGAGCTACGAAAAATGAAAGCAAACAGGGCAGGAAGTTCTCTTTCTTCTTTTCGTCTTATTTACTCATAGTATTGCCACAGACAAGGTCTCTGTTCAGCAATCTTGCCATCACAGCTCCAGTATTGTAAATATTACTTGAGACTCAGGGCTCCTGAGTAGCCAAACCAGTTATCTGGAAATGTTTGCAGTTTCAAGGGCCATATCCATTCTTTCCCAAACATTATTTAAATAAATTTTTAGTAATTTTTTTTTTTAATGCAGCTATTAAAAAAACAAGATTTTCCCACTGTTCTGGTTCTGAACATCTCACATGTTGGAGAAGCTCTCATCAAGGGCTTGAGGTACCTTATACTAGTCATAGCTACTGGGACTTTTAGTCAGTGTCTGGACTGAATCAGATGATGTTCAGGAGCAGCTTGAATTTCCTCTTTCCACAATCCTTTTTTTCTCTGTTCATTCATAGATCTTTTATTTCTTTTCATAAGCATAAAGGCAATTCTTCAACAAACTAGAAAACACAATCAGGGCATAAACTTTTCTCATATTTTGTGGAGTCTCCGTCTCTGGAGACACTTAAGACCCGCCTGGATCTGTTCCTGGGTGACTTGGTCTAGGTGATCCTGCTCAGGCAGGGGGGTTGGACTAGATAATCTTCTAGGTCCCTTCCAGCCCCTAATTTCTGTGTTTCTGTTTTTTATGCTTTTGAAATGGGAAAGGGATATAGGAGACATAGTTGGATGGCAGAGTCTTAAATAGTCATTTTGGAAATGATTGTCCTCACACAAAGAAAAGGAGACAAAATTCTGGCCAAACCCCAAGGATTTATTTTACCTACAATATTCAGAGACTTTAAAGGGTGTTTGGATGGACAAAGAACAAAGACTAAATCCTTTCTTTTGTACATTTACTGATCCATACAACCAATTGTATCTGGCCTTTCAAGTGCTGCTCTACAACTCAATATTTTTCACTTTATAGCACAGCAATTTTTTTCATAAGCCAAGGGATATTAAACTACCAACTTCATTTATTTCGACAGTCAAAAGCATAACTGTCTGAATTACACTTGGTATACTTCAAATATTACAGTACCCAATTTGAATGATAGCCTGAAAATCACTAGGGATGGAAATTCTGAAGTTTAGTCTGGAGAAAGTTGACAGCAATACTCTCCATGCAGGATACCAGATTTTCAGTACAAAGTAAGGCAAATAAATTAAGCATCATAAAATGCTTCTTAATGAAAAAAAGGCAGAAATTTGTCATTTTCTTTTGTGATGTTCTCATTTAATAAGGAACGCTACATTTGATAGAAAAAAGGAGAATGTGTCAGGGGAGAAAGACTATGCAAGGAAATTTGTACAATTACATAGGTCGTCAGATAACTTTGTAATAGCTTGGTTATTCCTAGAGTGTAAAAGACAGAAAATCAAGATCAATTCTGCCTTTGAGCTACTGGGATCCTTCACATGTATGAAATGCTAAATGCACTCATTATACATAATTATTTCATTACTATCTAAATCATCTGTGTATTAGCTCCGATAACCGTGCACCCAAGGGAGTGCTGCAGCTTTTGGGGACTTCTGTCATTTCATACTGGAAATAAAAAAAAAGTGAAGAAAAACAAGTGTCTTAGCTCTCAAGTATCTGCAAAATGAACAAGAAAACAGAATATGCAACAACACTGCCTTAGTCTGAAAAGACAAGCAAAACATTTCCCTGTTTGTAAAGCAAGATAAAGAGATGGAGTTTAACGGTCAGCTCCAAACTTCAGGTGACTTTGTTAGGTCTGAAATTAAGGACAATTCAGATGTCTGTACATGGAAATAGGAAGAAAAGCAGTCACAAAATACCACTGATTCGAAAAGGTGTGAAATCCTACAGGAAAAAAAAAAAAAAAAAGGGCAAAATATTCCTTGACTTCACATGCCAAGGTATCCTGTCTGGGAAGGCTGTATAGATCAAAAGCAAAGTAAACACTTGAAAAGACTGATGTGTCACCTTGTCTGAGGCCATTTAGCAACCCTCCCTTACAGCATTCACAAAGTGAAATTCAAAGGTGGCCAGACATAATCTGAGCAGAAAATGGGTCTAAAAGGCATCCTTCCCATGGAATCCTGCAGTGGCCCAAGATGGCTTAGAGAGGTTTAATTTAAACCTTTGTGCATCAGCATTAGTTAATCTGGCCATTAAACTTTAGAGTTAACCACTTCTGAATAGCTCTGCTCTTTAGGTGATGTGATAAATCAAACCATGCCACATTAAAGGAAAGCTAATGATAGCAAGTTAACCTGTTTTTTTCACCTAGATTTCACTGCTGCATGTTTCCAATCAGTCTGTCAGCTCTGGCCATTTCCCAGGAGATGAATCCAGTCATTTGGACAGTCCATCCCTGGTCTCAGCCTTTGATTATTTTTTGGAACCCTCTTTACAACTTCCCAATTCTATCATCAGCAGAATATACTGAAATCCATCCCTCACTCTAGCAAAGGGTGGTATCAAAGCACCTAATCTTGGGTCTCTAGCAAACAATTTGTCATGTCCAGACCAGCTGGCAAACAATTTCTCAGCATTCTTCCAGTGTCTTAGACTAAATTTAAGTTTTTCAAACAGAACCAATCCATTTCACCTATGCACAGGTTAGTGGACAGCAGAGGATTGTTTTTAACATACCTGTCTTCCCCACTCTCTTACTGTTTTATTTCCTTAGGAAGAAATTTGACTGAAAACTGCTGAACAGCACATTCAGTGAGCAAAAGACTGGGAGGATGTTTCACCCGGTTTGCCCGGGGTCAACCAACCACAGGTCAAATGATTCAGAACCAGAAACAGCAATTCTGCCTCTTACATCCCAAGTGCAGCACTTGATGAGTTAACCAGTCTTTGCTTAAGAAATTACTCATGTGGGGTATCCAGTCAAGAGTCTTCTTCCTGTCTACAGTGGGAGCTACAAGTATTTTGGGTCTTTGACTAAGAGATTTCAAACTGATATCCTCTAGAAAGCAATAGGCACAATTTAAATCATTTTCTTATTCATGCTGTGTTATTGTCAGCTGATACGATTCATCTTAAAATAATCTCCTACTGATGAGGATAAACAGGAGGAAATGTGGATGGATAAATTACACATTGGTCCTGATGCTCTGCAGTGCATGGTGGTTTTTACTTAGCAACAGATTCAGGAAAACCATGGCACTTTTAACCAGAGGCCTTCTAAAAACCAGAGTCCTATTAACACTTCACTTTCCCCCCCCTCAGTTAAGAGGTTTGGATTAATTTTTCCTGGATATAGACGAAGACTTGAACATGCCCTAAAAATGCATACAAAGGAAAGAACACTTTTCTCACTCTGCACACCCACACATCCCTATTTAGAGGCCACTAGAATCCAGGGAACACAACTAAATGTAGGTAGCAATAGGTAAAGAACACTCAGTCCAGGACTGCAAAACACTGGGCTCCAGACAGCTCTGCCAGGATGGAAATATTCTCTGCTTTCACTGCAAATGAAATGGTGGGTGTCTGGTAATACATTCATCTCAAGGAAGAAGGCAGTGACAGGAGAGATAAATGTCCTTAGTCAGCTTTGCTGGAGTGCACCATGTACAGCCAAGACCACTGCCATATTGGATGGGGGAAAAGGAAACCCCCCAAGAACTAGGGGTATAACAGCCCATAACTGCAGAGGCCTCGAGTGCCTAAAGAATGGTGTGGGTGGGGAAAAAACTGACAGCACTGCCTTTGTACAGATAGTTCTGAAAAATACTCCCCTGGATTGCAATAAAAAGCTCAGCCAGCACAGAATGGAGCATTACATATTTGTGGCTGGTATTTAATCTTATTTTGTTCCCTTCTTTAATCTTAATTTGTTCCCTTCTTTTACTTTGGTGTAAGATGGTCTGATGGCACCAGAGGACAAGTCCTTACCATCCTCCCTGGTTTCATCTCTGAATGGCAGAGGTTACATGCTACAAGGAAGAAGACAGAAGGGTCTATTGTGTCCCTCTCTCCTTTCAGGTCTTTAGACTTTGAGCCACTCTCTCAAAAAACGTAGCTCTAGCCTTTGTTGGGTGAAGGCAGAATCCCAGTCAGAGAAGCAGCTGACTCTTGCAATACTTTCTGATCAGATAAGAGCAAGTGGCAAGAGGCAAGTTTGACTCAAGCTCCTACACAGCTGCAATAAATGAGCTGAGGAACAGCTGTATATTGCTAGCATTCTGGCCACAACATCTGTCATGGATACACACAGAACAGCACATTCATAATCCATCAACTAAAAACTGACATGCTTTAATTGCCTTGATTTCAATTATTTATATTAGTTCATAACTTCAGCTGTTTAGAGTAATATTTATTTGCAGGACCCTTCCCTCCGGGAAATTCTCATTGCAGGAGGATTTTCAGACACTGATGCTGGGATATGAACAAATACAGGCTTGCAGGAAATAAAGACAAATCAAATGTAGACCCCTAATGGTTGGGTTTGGGAAGTGGGAAGAACAAGGATGCAGAGAGTAGTGCAGAGCTGGTAAAGAGATGGTTGTGAAAGTGATCAGAGCCTGGAGGCTTTGAGGTCAATGTCTAAAGGGTTAAGAAAGACTGAAAGGGAACAATATGAGGGAGATACAAACTGATGGATGAAATCAACCTTGGCAAAAGGAGGTAGAGAGAGGATATCAGTCAGACTGTGAGGACTGCAGCAGGAAGCAACAGTCCTGACAACAGATTACCCCTCACTATTAGAAACTACCTGTGAAACCACCCCTGCAATTTCTCAGTGTATTGTTGAAAAGACAACAAAATTGGCTTGTTGTGCAAATGCATAACTGCACCTGATAGTCTGCAATTTTGTCTTGTGTTACTGAGTGCCTGGGACAAGCCTGCTTTGGTGTTCAGTCAGAAAGGTAGTTAGAAAATATGAAGAGATTTATTAGGTTGGATGAAAAGAATTATCTGGTATCTTGTCTCAGCACAGGAAAGAGTCCAGAAGTGTGGAAAGAGCACCAATCCACCAGATACAGACAGTACTTGTGCCAGTGGAGTGTCCCAGCTTCCAGTCTGCATCTGCATCCCTGTGTTTACAGCCCCCCGATGGCTCCGTGATCTCCTCTAACTGCTTATTGCTCTTCTTGTATTTTCCATACTCTAAAAAGCCCGAGTTTGATACTTCAGTTACGCATGACATATAAAATATAGTACTTGGTTTTAATTTGCTTTATGAGAGTTTCATTGGTTGCCCATTGGCTCTTGTGTTATGAGAGGTGATGAATAATCACTCCTTATTTGCATTCACTTAGAGACCTTTATTGTGTGCTTGCTTCATTTGTTTCTTTTCCAAGTTCTAGTCCATTTAACTTTTCAACGTGGTGAATTCATTCCAACCTTCCTGTCATCTCATTATTCTTCTCTATCTTTTCTCCAGGTCTAAAATATCCTTGCCAGCTTGGAGAGGGACACCAACACCTTCTAAAAACTTGTCTCCCTTTCTCATTCTCGTCAGATTTAGGTGGGCACTTTTGCAGAATAATCCATAACCATTTGAAATCTCTTGGAATAATTCAGCAAAAACCATGCAGCATTTCTGCAGCTGCATACAGGTACCAGTACAGAATTAGCAACATGGAAATTAATTCACCATTTTTTGCACAGTGACTCATGGTGGTAAGCTCTAATTTTGCTGTTATTGAATGTTACTTTTATGATTTCTGACTTTTGCCACCTTGCTGTTTGTTCCCTGAATACCTAGAACAGAGATTCCTTTAATGATTTTTTTCAAGACTCCATCTGAAACCTTCCTTATATCTCCCTAGCCTTCCTTTTGTTTTTAATCAGACATTAGTCTATGGAAGCAATGTCTCTTTTGACATTACAGCTTCATTTTAAAGCATGTAGTAAAAGAACTTATCATAAGCTTTAGACATATTTGCATATGGCACACCAGCCAGGTCACTCCTACCCATGTATCTTTGTCAAAACCTTTATGGATTTATAAGGCTTGATTTCCTCCCATAAATCTAGGTGCACTCCTTTCTATTACTACTAATTTTGTTCCTTATTATGGTTTGGGGTGGGTTTTTTCGGTGGTTTTTTGTTTTGGTTTGGTTTTTTTTTAGTACAGAAGACATCCTTAATAATAATAAAACACAACACAATTTTAACTTCCAGGTGAAGAAAGTATATATACAGCAAAACCAATTTGTATTTTGCTCACTAAAGGAAATGGGAGGGATTCATGCATAAGAATTAACACATTACTATGGAAATTAAAAGTTCCCAAGAAACGAGGCACAACACAAGTTCAGACGTAAGAATTTCTGAAGGCTTGACTAAAAGGCAACACTGATACCCCCAGAACATCATTTTGCATCAACATAAAGCACCAAGTGCACACCCCTCCTTCTAAGTGCCATGTTCAGTTCTCAACTGCAGATAAATGAATATAATCCCATACTCATTATTTTACAACAAATAGGAGTCCAACTCATTAATCAGATGAAACTTGCACTGGATTTCAGTTGGCTCTTGGCTTCTAAAGCCTGCAGTAAGCAGCCCATCCTGTGTTACTTAGCTTTTGTCTCAGCTTTCCCAAGAACACTGAGACAGTTTATGCAGTAGAGAATTTGACATCATTTTTATCAATTCAAGCATTTTCAATGTGCAATTCTTTGCTCTGCTCCCTAGGTTTTATTCAACTTTTAATTGTTACATTTGCAACTCTTTTCCAGCTGGACACATTCACCCTTGGTATAACTGCTACATAAGAGATGAGGCAGAACATAATGCCCACCTGATTTTTGCCTACTGTGCTAAGACAAGGGCTCGTTTGTGCTTTTCAGGAAGCTATTCATCAAGGGCAGGAGGCACTGCACTCCCCTGCACATGCACAATAGCTCTGCTCCTGTTGTTTTGCAGCAGGTGCTTCACATATTTCCTTTTGTACCTGGCTAGATTTGCTGGCTGGTGAGCACTTGGAGACAGAATCAAAACTATGTCTTTACCCCATCTCTCTTGGAAGCACTGCTGCTGTTTTAACAGAAGGAAAATGTGTGTTGAACAGCAGTTTGTTGTCAACCAGAAGATAACTGGTTGTTTCAAGCACTTGCAGTAAAATCAGGGAGGACAGAATTTAATAAAAACCCCCAAAACCTTAACAAGAGATGTCACAACCATCTCCTGTCATTCCACAGCTCACTGCAGACCTCTCTTTTGTTTTTAATTCTACAAGAGCAGGTTGAGCCTGCATGTGATCCCACTCAAGGGAGCATCACCACAGCATTTTCCAACTTGCTCATTCAGAGAATTTCACTTCACTATTCACTGACATTATATGTAGAGACATACACAACCTTCCCACTAACTGCAGAACTCCAGCTACGAGGACAGGTACTTGTCAAGAAAGAAAAATAAGACTAACTACTTAGATAATTGCTAAAAAAGGCAGCACCTTCAACACCTGGAATAGAAATGACTTGCAGGTCAGTGCCAAGAACTCAACCCTAGAAAGTAGAGCTGTGTTCATCATGGTGGTTGCGAGCACTATCACATCACGTCACACAACAATGAATTCTTAAAAGAGCTCAAGCTCTCACCTAGCACAAACAACATGAAAGAACAACTACATAAACCCCTTCTAAATTAAAGCAGGACATTGCATCACCCAAGTAATAACTTAGAAAAGCAAGATGCACCAGAAATTCTTTGAGACAAGTACTGATCCCAGAGGTAAGTTATAAACCATTCAGATAGATCATTTTGAAACATGGAAGAGCCAAATGGCAGGGGCTTGACTCACCACCAGCTGTGCCACATGATCTCCCAAACCCCCTCGAGTGTGCAATACTGAGCAATGTAATAGATCAAGTGCAGTACAGAGCCCAGATGCTGGAAGCCCAGTGGAGGGCTGATGTTTATGGTCTGATCCACTGATCGGACACAGCTAAGATGTACTCATGTTATTGCAGAGCTGGGGAGAGTGTCCCTTACTGCAAATGGTATTGCTACATATTTCATCCACACACAGTTTTTTCACTTTCTTTTTACAGAAGAGAAAGTAGCATCTTCTCTTTACCACAGTCACCTAAACTTAAGACAGATACCCAAAAAGGCAACCAGCAGACACAGTCTGTTGTTGATCTTGTCTCCTGAACACTTGGTGCAATCCTTACTGCCATTTGTTATGCAACCCGGTGTTCCCTGCTTCCCCAGGGCTGCTGGGAAACACCACCCACAGGGGCGTAACCAGAGAACCTTGAGCATGAAGCACCTGTTCATAGAAAGCTCCCATAGAAAGTGCTCCTCAGGTGCTCTCTAGAGCAGGCCTGCTCTCCTTCCCCAGCAGAGCATGCCCAGGCAGCTACAGGTGAGCTCAGGGACACTCGACACTAACAAATGGAGTGTGATTCCTACCACCACATTCACAAAACAGAGGGCAAACAGCACAACACAGATTCTGCACTTCTATGGCAAATTTATAACCATTTCCTTTACTCACTAGGAGAGATGACACACACACAGAGAAGAAGAGGGAACAAATGATGTTTTTTAGCAGATTCTGTTGAGATAGAGTTTGCACTTACTTTTAAATTTCGAAAAATTAATTAAATCTATCACTCAGCAGGTCCATCAAGAACTCTCTGCACTCTGCTCGCTGTCATTGTTTTGAACTGTTATAAAGGAAAATTAAGTATCCATTGCCTGTCAATCTAATTTCCAGTTCCAACTCAAGAGTAGTATGGAGCATTGCTTCTAAACCCATCAATCACCTTGTGTAACCTGAAGAAAGGCAAAAATTACTGGCACCAAAGGAAATTTCTTTCATTCTACACTCACTATCCAAAGGGGCATCGGGAGTTGAAGGTATTGAATTAGTGTCAGCTAAGAAGTAGGCAAGGAAGGAAAAAAAAAAGAAAAAAAAAGAAACCCCAGTCAGGATTCCCTGCTTTTGTTCTCCATGTGGCCCACTGCTAACTCCCAATCAGAGGTGCTGTCTGTTAACTCAAAGGACACTAATTATACAAGTGAATAATCTTGCTTCACTTGAGCATACAGAAGCAGGGTTTAAATATCAAACAAAAAAATAATCTTATTTTCAAAAATAAGTATTTTCTGACAAAGGAAGATGAGTTGGGAGTGGCTGAATTGTTTTATCTTGCTTCCATAGGCAGCTCCTTAGCTATCATTCATCTTCTCAGTAAAATTCAGGTTGGGAAACTCCAAGGAGAGCAATGAACCAATTCTTCTAAATATAACCAAATAAATGTAGCCGATAGAGGACAAGTGGAATATTTGTTATTTTAGATGTAAATATGCTATCTATAAAGCCATAAACTCTAAAACTGAGAAAATAACAGTCTAGTCCTTCTATAACATGGGCTTCATCCCACATACCTTATGCCTAGGTTTGTAAGTTGACAATTTATCTGAAGCTTGTAACGTTAAAGCTGATTCTATCAACCTGTGAATTTCATGCAGCACCTTCTCACTACTTAGCTCAATTTTGTGAAGTTTCAGTTAATAAAAATATTTCCATGGTTCAAATACTGTAGTCATTAGTCAGTTGACTTGTTGACAGTGGGTAAAATGAGTTCTGACTCATTCAGTCCTCTTTGAACAACAGGGCTCAGGATCCTTAGCGTGGAACTGTATTGCTTTCCACAGAAAGCCTCTAGCTTCTCCAAGTGTGCTAGGATATACAGGATTTTTTTTTTATCATAAAGAAGGAAAAAAAAATTTGTTTTCAGACTGTCAAGAGAAAAAAATGAGCATTCCAGATACCCCTCCTTGGGAAGATATTTCTATTCACATAATATAGCTCTGTATTTCATGTCTTTCACCTGACCTTGGTCTTCTGAGGCCTGCAGATGGGCACTGTGTGTCTTTAGTCCACAGCTGTCCCCTCAGTTTAGCCATGAGACTGCAAATTAACATTTGTCCCTCTAGATGAAGCATATCCTCAGTGGAGACTGAAGTCGATGGTATTGTCTGCCTTTTGTTGCCCCATACAGTTTAAGCTTCACATTATTTCTCAGAGGTGCCCATTTTAGTGATTGATTCAATTAGGAGAGTGTGCTGTGGAGCGTACTCCTGTATCAACTGATCAACTTCTACTGAGAAATTGCCTCTGTGATGAAAATAAATAAAAATACATTAGAAATAGCCAACACAAAGTTGGAACTTCGAGGCTTATAGAATCAGTTTTGCCACCTTTAAATACATATCCATGAAAACATCTCCAGGTGCTGTCAGAGTGATATGGAAATTTGGGATGTATTCTGACTGATTATAATGCACATAGGTTGGAAAATGATTAACACTATGAAGTGAAAGAAAATGGCAATTGTCCTTCTGGGGCAAACTGAATGATGAATTCCAGTGCATCTTTCATGAGCCTTTCCATACCCCTTATGCAAAGGACTCAGCTGTGGAACAGTCACCCAACTTTCTCTTTAGAAACACTGGGGCTTTTGCTTACAGGAAGGAGGCTACTTAATTTTTATCAGGATAGTGTCTGTCATTTTATCAGGATAGTGTCTGTTCAGGCTTTTTTGTCATTGGAAAACATTACCCCTAAAAAGCATGAACGTCTGAGGATAGCTTCCCCAGGAAAGCTGCTAGCCCCGAAATTTTACATTATATCTCACCAACTGCTTGCACTTTACTGACAGGACAACAAACTTGGCTCCTGAGCCCTTTAATTTAGGCTACAGGAGAGGTTGTTTGGAAAAAATGCCATTTTTTGCCCCTCGAAAACATCACCCCTATCATTAGCAGTAACCCTCTCTGTGACTTGCCATACACTTATTACGAGGGATTTAAATTACTGTAATTCAGAGAATTATTTCAAGCATTTTTATTTTTTTTTCAAAAAGGACTTGAAATTTTTGGTTACAAAAAAATATACATTACAATTTTTAGAAAAATTCCTTTTCCTGTAAGGCATTTCATCATACAAAAGAGGCAATGTCCAAAAGACACATTTCACACCTGTTTACACTACACAGCTCATGTCTGTGCAGGAATTGAAGCCTAAAAAATCTCTACCAATACAGTTGTATGTTGCAGATGAAGCTGTTTCCTCTGCCCACAGGGATGGCTGCCAAGCTATGCTCTGAACGGGCAAAGGGGCACAGGAGGGGAAAGCAGCACAACCCCCATTAGCTAGACAAGTCAGGCGGAACCAACTGCAGGTTCATACAGCAAACACTCTCTGCCCAGTCACAAAGCAGTAAGAAGCCCTCTCTTATGGACCCCTCCTTATACTCTGGCACCTCGTTTCAAAGCAAGATGTTCCGAGAGGTACTTCAGCACTGAACTGGTGAAAAGCAGCCAGCCTCTATGCTGGAGACAGACTTGGACTTGCCCAGATAATTCACCAGCAACTCATCCATGCTACCCACTTCTGTATTAGCAGAAAAACCTAGTCACTGCTTGACATCATCTCTTTCTCCACCTTGAATTGGGACAATTGGGGAAAGTTCAGCAAAGAAACAAGTCATTTCTAGATCCCAAATGCACAGCCTCCTGCCATGAATCCACAGCCAGCGCAGTTACCCATAGTTGAGCAGGCACATGTACAGGCAATACAGCAGCTCTGCACTGCCCACTGCAATTAGTCTAAAACTACATTTTTAAATGCATTTTTTTAGGAAAAGCCAATATAAATAGTTTTTTTCCATACTCTTATAAGTCAAGAATAAAGGTACTGACTCCTCTCCACTTTGAAATCTTGCAGACGGAATAATACCTTCTGCATCCTGAAGTTCCACCTACAGGGGACTTGCTTCACAGTATCATAAATTACATTTGTCTGTGGGATTCCTGACCTGCAAGGCAGATCAAAATTAAATGCTTCCAAAGCTCAGATTAATTCAGTCTGGAGGTGCCTTCACAGGTTGTGATTTAGCAAATATTTGTCACCTCCAAATAAGGTATGTGGGGAACATTATGCTTAGGTAAGATATTTTACTTGTCTTGCCATTACAGGTCAACCTGTATTAACAGCTGCCTTTCAGAAATGGAGTGCCAGTCCTGCCCTGGTGTTCTGCTTCAGAAACAGAAAGCACCAACTCCTTTTCTGAAATAAGGTTGGTCTCTGGAGTGCTGCTTATACCTATGAGGGAGCATGGGGAACAGTGAATAACATGCACTTGTTCAGGGAGCCTGTACATGCCTGGCATTTTGCAGAAGTCTCACACATGCTATGCAACAAAGATGATCTGGCTAAGCAGCTACCAGGCCCAGAAGGCTAATTTTCAAGCAGAGGCAGCGCTAAGAAAACCCCAGGAGTGAGCTCTGCAGATTAGGTGACAAGGATTCCTTTGGTCAACTAAGATAAGCACCATTAAAAAAAGAGATCGTGGGCTAGATGAAAATGACTGTGTTAGAGAAACAGAAAAGGGGCAACAAAAGCTCACATTTCACTTGATTTCCTGCCCTTAGCAATAACACAAGAAAAATTCTGGACACTGCTTGACAGTCCCACTCAATAATAGCATCTGTTAATACCTGGTATTTCACACAGAGGTAGCTGACATCACATTATGTTTTATAAACCTCTTTCCAAGGAAGACAACATGCAAAATGAAGGATCTTCACCTATCACCTCCTTCATTGCTATTTACCTTGAAATTACACGAGCAGATGAGCACTGAAGGAGATCAGGCACTTTGCTGAACCAGGGAAGGAACTCAGCAGCGCATGCCACGGAAGGCAAAGTAGAGTCAGCAATTCAGTCTTTTAAAATATGAATGCTCTTTCCCTGCAAGTCTAATTACCACAGTTCAGTGGCTTAAATAAAGTGAACCAATAGGTTCAGACCTGTTTTTTAGACACCAACCTTCCAGTGACAATCTTTAATCTTCTTTATAGTGCAGTTTGTTTTCCATGTCCCTGCAAGGCTAGTAGTTTACAGAACCAATTTCTCCATTAAGGATCCCACCATGGGAGGGGGTAAAATAGCACGACAGGCAAAGATTGAGGCCACCCTGGATTGTAACAGAACAGATCTAGGTAATAAACTTGGGACAGGATAATAGAGACATTTGAGCCCACACCTAAAATATAGGCAATAATTTAAACTGTATTCTTCACCTATGTTACCCACAGTATATGATACATCACTGAAATAACGGTACATTTGCAACAGAAATTAGGAAGAAAAAGACCACTGAAAATCAGGACTGAGTGTAATTCCTAAATGCCCTAAGGATAAAAATTAAAATCAACGTTAAGCCATAAATTTTCTTCTATTGAAATAATCTCAAAAGAAAGAGTTGCTCTTTTTGCTTAGTGTCCTGCCTTTCAGCCTTGCACTGAAGCTGTACTAGGCTATCCATGCTTGGAGTGAACTGCTGGTCACAGAACATTGCCATGTCTTCATCTGTGCACCTGACCAGGTGGGAAACTCATCTCTATGGTATATTATACATATCCTTATTGGAAAGGCTTTGCTTTGTTACCAGAAATGACATCTTAGGAATGGGTATTACATACAAAGCCAAATACGAGGTTTTCTTAAATCTACCCATTACACAACTGGCAAATTGACTGCATCCACATGCATTTGTTGATGAAAGATTACAGGTACTCAGGTCTGTAGACCACACAAGATTAAATTAGTTCAAACTTAACAGCAATCCTTTGCCTCTATCTAGCAGTTTTTAATTACCATTCTTTGGGTTTTTTGGGAGCAGGTACTTTCCTCATCACGTTATCAAATCTGAAGCCTTAAGATTTGTTACAAACTAAGGGGAAAAAAAAGTAAATCATGTTATTAAAATGAAAGGAACTGATGCTTTGATACAAGAAGAAAATATGAATATGGCAAAATAATGAATGAAAATGTCCTACTTCACTCTTACCATGCTGAAGGATAACAGTAGAAAATAGCAAGGATAAGCAAGACTTCGATATACAGTCTTAATTGAGAGAAGTTCCTCCTTCTAGCAAAGGACAGAAACCACAAACAAAAAATGGAGGGGGAAGTTACTTATTTGTAGAGTTTTCCTTTACAGAATGTCAGCTGATTGTTGTTGAACACTGACTTGCATCCCTCCCAATCTAACAGCTGGAATATATCCACAACTTGATTTCAATGTTATAAGGCACTGAGCTCTCATAAGCTGATTGGCCTCCTCCTTATAGTAATTTCACAGTGATGCAATTTCAGTTGATTCCTTCTAGTTATTTATGGTTTATATGAATCCAGCCTTGTGCTTAGTACAAGGAAATCATCACATGATTTTGAAATACCTTCCACTGACCAAGTGATCTCCTGCTGGACATGACCTTATCTCACATTCAGCACAGCACACAAGTGTTACAGTGTAAGGCCATGCAGCTTCCAGCTCTCTGGAGAGATGGGAAGTACCCTGATACTGGCACAGTGGTTTGCTCTGCCAGATGCTGCTCTGACTGAACCTGAAAGTCACTTGCATAGAAGTTAACTGAATACTATTCATCTACACTTGGCCTGGCCTACCTCTATAAAATATCTTGAGCATGTTTGTCACAAAAAAACCCTCACAAGGCAGAGACAGACCACTAGAAAACAGAGACAGAAGAGCATGCAAATAAAGGAAAGCATTAGCCACTTCATTTCTATCAAACACCACTGAATTCTAGTTCTTATAAGAAAAAAAATATTGCATCTGAAAGGAATTCTGGAGGATTCTGAAAAATAGGAATTTACTCCTTCTCAACACTCCACCTCAATCAGAAATCACTCCTCTGTGATGGCTTGAGGGAATAGGAGCATCAGTCTACAAAAGCCACTGACTCCCATGTAGGATTGATTTACACCTTCCTCTTTGCATGTTAGCTCCATTAATTGATACAGTACTGGATAATAACAATCCTCTAATAGCTTTGAATGTGATTTTAATGGAAATGGAAATGTGGAAAGCATTACATTAATAAAAAGTAATGGAACAAGATTTATGTAGCAACAATCAAAATAAAAGGGAAGCAGAACTGAAGGTTCAATTAAGATGCCGACCATTCTATAGCATCTCTTCATTTTTTTCATTATGTCAGTTTTAACATGTTTTTTGAGATACCCCATTCCTGTGGGATGCCTACAGGGAGTCTGCAGCTGAAAATGGACAAACCAAATTCAGAATCCATACATCTTTTCCACTTTTTTTCCCCCCATTGTTAGAGTCAGCCCCAATTGCAAGGTTCTAAAATAGCAGGTCATTTTCACTTGTTTCATTTGAACATGACCAGAACAATCATCAACCCTTTAACATTGCTGTTAAGAAATTAATGGCAACATTTCTTCATGTCTCTTTGCTAGATGACTAAGCAATTAAAAAATTAATTACTCTGTATTGTTCATTCAGCTACCTAAAATATATGGAAAGCTATTCTAATCAGCTGCAGAACTCTAGAGTGTGGGCAGAAATCCGTTTTCTTAATGGTAAATAGTCATTCACCTTTATCAAGGGCACTGATAAGAGAAAAACAAAAATAGTGCCAGACAGTTAATTAAAGATCCTGACTTTTTTTTTTTTTTAACCCCTCTCCCAATCCTGATACAGGCTAGTGTATGTACTAGAGAATTTAAATTAACAGTAGGATGCAAGTAGTGCACAGGATCTCAGGCTTCCGTACCACCACTTGACTTTATTTTGAGCAGTATCTTGTTTCATCAGGGATCTATTTAAATCACTGGAAACATTTAAGTAAAGCTCTGACCACTTTATTCTACCTCCACTGCAAGAAGACCTCACATTCACTTCAGTGAATTGCTTCAGACATAATCACTTTGTTTTATTTTTGTCACTGCATTTAACTTTAATCCTGTAAGGGTAACAAGTGACTATAGTAACTTACTCTAGAGATATCTTTTTATTGCATGTATGTACTTCTGTACATACAGCCCTTAACTTCATTTACGAGTGCTAACATGAAGCTTCAGATCCCAGGAGTACTAATAACTAGATCTCGTTTCCCACCTTCCTCCAAATTCTTGGTGTTTCAGAAACCAGGTCTGTTCTTCATATGTAAATCCATCAGAAAAGTAACACAGTGGAATTAACTGATGGAGAAATTAGGCAGAAGTGCCTTGATAAAGGTCATAAGACAAGTCACTGGGAAATCAGAAAACCAGGCCACATTTGCAGATCTGGTTTTCCAGCTGGCATATATAAGCATAGCTCTAAGGAAGCCCAACCCCAGCTGAGATGTACACCCCCTGCATTAACAACTGAACCCTACTCTCCACCAAATATTGATGTCAGATATGTAGATGGAATTTGTATCATGCTATCAAGCACTATACCACCTAGTAGACATATTTTGAAGTGCCTTGATTTTTAATATACTGCAGTCTTCTATCAGTACTGAAAATATGAAAAATGAGCCACTGGCAAAAATGGATTCATACTGTCATGAGAAAAAAAAAATGAATTAACCTGAAGGCCAACAAGGAGTCAGTGCCTAATTGGAAAATTACTGCACTAGCCATTCTAAGAAAAAACACTGGATTGCAGGTAAGTGTTTATATACTGGATATTGGTATGGTTGGTGGGTAGAACCTGAAAAACACCTCCTGGGTTTTGTCTCCCATTGTACCATTTAGGGTGAAGGGATAAGAAAATACATCACCAGCACAGAAACATCTAATACATGGGGAATTTCAATGTTACTGTCAGTAGCTGGTTAGCTTTCATCTCCCAAATAATACAACATCACATCTAGCCTTTCTCAAATGCTACATACTTGGGACTTAATGATATATTGTGTCAAAGAATTCCATCAATTAATTCTAAATGCAACAGTTTGGTAATCATCTTGTCACAAGAAGGCATACAGTAAAGTCAGAATTAATTTAAGTGAGGCAATTGCCAGCATCGCTGTGAAGATGTGAGCTACTTGCCAAATGCAAATCAAATTCAGAATATTGTTTTAGCTTCAAATAAAACAAAAAAATCAATGGCTGAAATATATTATGGATGGGCTACAATTGACGCTGTTACACTAAGCAGAACACATAGTTTGCAGATCTACTGAGATATTGAATAAATGGTAAGATTTTTCCAATAGCTAGTTGCAGAAAGGGTAATTCAAGTGCAGTATTTACAGGGAAATCAATGATAAACCATTAGGTTGGAGGAAAATATTTTCCATCAAAATGAGAAATGGATGACTTCAAATAAATTCAAGAAGTTTCTTATTTCTTTCATTATCCTACTTCTCTAATTTTCAGTCTAAGGAAGGCCAGTTCTAGAAGACAGATAATTAAATTTCCATATTGATAAGGAAAAAAAAGCCCGCTGCTATCTTCCACTGAATCTGCGTGATTACATTGTATTTTTATCCAGAAAGTCAGCACATTGCTCTAATTTAACTGCTTTTGTGTCTGTTTGTTTATACTTATTAAACTCTATCATACAAATACATCAGAGGAAGGAATACAGAAAAAAAAAAAAGCAACTGTAAAACACCAATTGGTTTTAGAGCCTTTAGAGGGCTGAAGGAAGTGACTGTTCCCCCTGTTCGGAGCAGTCAGAAGGCCACACCAGGAGTACTGGGTCCCACTGTGGGTCCCCCCCAGAACAAGACAGACACTGAGAATCTGAGTTAAAAAGAGGGCAAGTCAAGGGGCTTACAAGAGGGCCCAGTTCCAGTCAGCTCCCTAAAGAGAAGCACCTGCAGCAAAGGGACAGCAGGCAAGAATCAAGCTGCAACACGGAAGGAAAATTCCAATTTGATATTTAAAAAACAAACAACAAAAAAAACCCCAAACCCAACTCATAATAGGGATAGCAAAGCACTTGTACAAATGGACCAGATTCTCCACCTCTGAAGTGTCAAAATTAAGTGGAAATGCTTTTTTTAGAAGCTTAACTGCCTTGACCATGAGGTTAGACTACATGGTCTCAAGGTCCTCTGAAGCTATTTTTTTCTGTGATGCTGTAATTTTGAACCTTCCCAAAAGAATGACAACTACTGCCAATTCAGAACAGCATGTGAAAAAAAATTTGTAATATTTCATATGAATCTGTGAAACCAAAGCAAGCAGGGCTGTAGTTGCTGTTCTCCAGCAACTCACAATCCTGAGGTCATACTATGAGACATGAGCACTTGACAAAAGGCAGCTCATTTCAAAGCAGCATTCCAATATAATCAACTCTATATGCTAGGGAAGCTTTGAGGGCAGATGAAATCTTTGGCACAGATCTGACAACATGTAGTATATGGTGATAAATGTTAGCATTACACACCTTACTATAACCTGAAAATACTAGAATTTTAACATTAAAATGACACAGCTGTAATCAGCTAATAACATATGGCTATTGTAGTATTATTTCCATACGAACTTCTAATCACCTTTACTATTTTATGGGAATTTCCAAGATCATGAGGAGTCCAGGAACCATAAAGCAAGAATATACATGAGCAAGAAATTTGAGCTCTCCTGAAAATAACACTAACATGCTTTGTCTCCAAGTAATGCTTATCAGCATCTGAAAAATTTTAGCTATATTATGATTAAAAAACCCAACCTGTAGACTAATGAACCACCTGAAAGGGTGGTCCACAGGTAGAGGACACCAAATTGAAAAAAAACCAAACCAAACCAACCAAACCAAAAAAGAACCAGGAAAAGAAGATGTCTATTTAATGAAACAGAGACCTTCCATGGAAGAAAAAGAGCACTGCCAGGCTATGGACACACATTGCCAAAAGCCACTGTTAACACTGGGCAAGTACACATCTGGATATGCAGAACAGACCACTCTGACACCCCACCCTGTACTGCTCCACACAGAACACCACCTCTCTCACGTTACAGAGCAAAAACATGGCTAATATTTCTTCCATGTTCTTTGCTGAGATTCTGGTTACTTAGCCCCCAGGACCAGGTGTGAAATCTGGGTTTCACAATACCTTTGTGAGATACAAAGAAATATTGTCCAAAAAGAACAGATGGTCAAATGGAAGAATAGAAATTAAATGCTGTTAAGCTGATCATAATATCAAGTAGAGCTGGGCAAAACATTTCAGCAGAAGAGATATAAACACACATGACAATCTTATAAAAAAGAAAAAAATCACTGTATTTGAACACATCAAATCAGGTGAGAGAAAAGCTTTCAAAAATTATTTTAAGATTAAAAAAAATCACTGTTTGATCTGACATGATGTCTTCGTTATATTGCACTTTATGTTTTGAACAAAAAAACTGAAAGTATATCTTCAAAGTTTATGAAAAAAAAAAAAATTACTTTCCTGGTGAGAAAGCAGGAATATTTTGGGGCTTAGGCCTCATCTTTCTATGGCAACACATGAATTTTGACCAAAGACAGTGTTACTTACACACAGAATTCCACTATGAGAAGATTAAGTGCTATGTCTTGATACATTAACATGGAAATCAGATTATTGGGGCTTACATGATCAAGAGTTCTACAGACTGGAAAAGCTACCGTGATGACATAATGAGCTTTTATTTTTATATTTTT